>JAKRSK010005037.1:0-17936 GCA_029891615.1 Natrix natrix natrix | reverse complement strand
CCCTCGCTAAGAATTTCGGCACGCGATTTAAACCGTATCCGACAGGAGTCACTAGCGGATTGCTACAGGCAGGGCGACTAAAACCCTGCAAGTTCCTAAGGGAAAATGTTGCTATACTGCAGATATTCTAAAGACCAGTAGGTGGCAGCAAAGAGGTAGAGGCTTTTAAACCAGTGTTCATCAATCTTGGCAATTTGAGGATTTATGGGCTTCAACTCCCAAAATTCCACACAATTTAAAGTTGCCAAGGTTGATAAAACGTGATCTAAGCTACTTGCTGCCATTGCCTGGTTAGACATGGGAGTCCTTCGTTGCTCATTCTGAAGACTGAGATCCCTCGCTTCACCATGCTTGCCATAGTTCCCTCACTTCACCATGCTTGCCTCTACTACGCATGCGCAAGATGGTGTCCTGTCGCGTTTGAGGAGAGCTTCGGGGAGATGATTGTCCTTCTTGGGGCTTGCAGGGGTACCCTATTCCATCGTTGGTTCCAGGTCCAGCTATGAGAACTTCCTGGGACCTCGAGGGATACCCTTGAGCTGCGATGTCCTGCCTTATAGCCGGAACATCGTGAGTGAAATGGGGCGGTGAAAGGAGAATGGAGAGCGTCGGTCGGCTGCCGGCGTGGGTGTGGTCAGCAGCTGCGGCGGGACACCCGGCGGGATGCCCGGCCTGGGGTCTCTGCAGCCGGCGTGGGTATGGTCAGCGGTGGTGGTGGGACGCCCAGTTTGGGGTCTCTACAGCTGCCGGTCCCCACGCCGTGGTGTTATCCCGGTTGCTCCCCCCCCCTCCTCCTTGCTTGTGAACATGATAAATTAGATCAGCGGGGAGTGGCTGAGGCAGCTGGCATGGATACTAACGCCAGCGGAAGATGGCTTCGGGAGCTGGCGTGGGCGTGGCTGGAGTGGGGGGGTCCTTCATTGTGCCCCCCCCCCGGTATTACTGCCATTGCCTGGGCCACCGTTCTGTGCCATTTGGCCCCCCCTCCTGTGATATTATGGACTGGGTCAACGGAGTGCGGCCCTGGCGATGGATGTGAGTGCGGCTGGCGTGGGCGGAGCTTAGCTGTTGGAGTCAGAGTTGGAGGAGCTGCCGATGCCACCGCTGTCCTCATTGCCGCCATCACTGGCCGCTTTACCACCTCGCAAGCTAGCATCTGCTGCGATTTTGGACAGGTGGCCGTTACCATTACATATTGTCCCCAACACTGACAATTTTTATGATGGACATAAGCTTCCTGCTACCCCCTTGAACACTGCTGGCTGCCCCCCCGTGGACATGTCATCTCCTCATTCCATCTCCCCATGATGTCATCCCGTTTGGTTGATGCCACACTCTCCTCTATGCTATACTGCGACAGAACTTTATTCCCTCCGGGAACTCCCCCTTTCCCGGGGATGGCCTTCTGACCTATCAAGACGCTTCCTTAATGACGGATCTTGGGATCCCGAGAGGTGGCATGCGAAGAAGAGACTTCTTAAGGGTTTTTTACAGGGGCCTTTAAACCAAATTTTAAGGGGGGGGAGGGGGGGTTGATTCGGATGGCTCAGACAGGCTTGAGGGGGAGTCTGCCAGGGCACAAGCCAGCGCTAACTAATGTGCACGGGTTGGGAGGGCTAGGAAGGGTTGGGATTCTGGGGGAGACATTAGGCCATTCCATTGGGGGGTTCACCATCTCTACTGTTTGTGGGAGAGGCAGATATGGTGGGGGCCGAGGGCCAAATGATGTTCGGAGGACGCGGGTTTGCTGTTTAAGAGCGATCTCGCGTTCCGACCCTCATCGCCCTTCTTGCACCCCCGGGTGCCCGCGATAACAGGACCCTGGTCTCCTGCTGGTGTCGCTTAACGCCAGGTCTGTGGTACATAAGGCTCCCCTCATTTACGACCTCATACAAGAGGGTAGAGCGGACCTGGCGTGCATTACGGAGACCTGGTTGGGCCATGAGGGGGGTGTGCCCCTTAGCGAACTATGCCCACCAGGCTTCCAGGCGTTTCACCAGCCGAGAGCCCAGGGCAGGGGCGGGGGGGGGGGTAGCGGTGGTTATTAGGGAAAGTCTCAGACCTCATGAGGTCACTGTGCCTCAGATAGGCGGGTGTGAGTCCCTCTTTGTGAAGTGGGGCCTTGGAGCTCAGGTGGGCCTTTTTGTTACATACCTGTCTCCCTGCTATGTTTCATCGGCCCTGCCGGAGCTGCTGAATGTATTAGCTGGATTGGCGGTTGATTTCCCCAGGCTCATGGTCTTGGGGGATTTCAATCTGCCTTCCATTGGCGGGACATCCGAGTCAGCTCGGGAGTTCATGGCTTCCATGACAGCTATGGACCTAACTCAGTTAATTCAAGACCCCACCCATAATGGGGGACACACGCTCGACCTGATTTTTGTCTCTGGGCAGTGGATGAATGATCTAGATTTAGGGGATATTTCTATTCAACCCTTGTCATGGTCTGATCATTTCCTCATCAGGCTTGACTTCCATACCGCTACCCCTCGCCGCAGGGAGGTGGAACCGACTAGATGGTTCCGCCCCAGGCACCTGATGGACCCCCGAAAGGTTCCTGATGGAGCTTGGGACTTTTCCTGAATCCCTTGCTCACAGCTCGACTGAAGCCCTAGTGGAAGCCTGGGATAGGGCTGCCGCTGGGGCTTTGGATCGTGTTGTGCCTTTGCGGCCTCTGACCCGGTGTCGATCCCGGATGGCTCCCTGGTTTACCGAGGAGCTCCGGGAGATGAAACGCCAGAAAAGACGCCTAGAGAGTGGCTGGAGAGCCAGCCGGTCCGAATCTGATCGAACACTAGTAAGAATTCATATTAAATCCTACTTAGTGGCGATAGAAGCAGCAAAACGGCAATATTTTCCCGCTCTTATCGCGTCCGCAGATAACCGCCCAGCTGCCCTGTTTAGGGTGACCCGCTCCTTACTTAACCAAGGAACTGGGGAAGACCCCTTGCAGGGTAGGGCTGAAGAATTTGTTCAGTATCTGCAGGATAAAATTGTTCAGATCCGGACAGGCTTGGACTCTGACTGGGTAGATTCGGGTGAGCCGACGGGGATGAATCTTGAGGAGACAATCTGGGATGGGTTTGACCCTGTGACCCCCGAAGGCATGGACAGGATTATGGGGAGACTCAGTGCTGCCACTTGTGTGCTTGACCCGTGTTCCTCTTGGTTAGTTTCGGCTTCCCGGGAGGTGACACGAGGCTGGCTCCAGGCGATTACCAACGCTTCATTGAGAGAGGGGTTCTTTCCCACAGCCTTGAAGGAGGTGGTGGTGAGGCCCCTCCTTAAGAAGCCTTCCCTGGACCCAGCCTCTTTAGCCAACTACCGTCCGGTCTCCAAACTTCGCTTTGTAGCGAAGGCTGTCGAGAGTGTGGTAGCAAGTCAGCTTCCCCAGTACATGGATGAAGCTGTCTACCTGGATCCGTTTCAGTCGGGTTTCAGGCCCAGGTACAGCACGGAGACGGCATTGGTTGCGTTGGTCGATGATCTCTGGCAGGCCCGGGACAGGGGCTGCTCCTCTGTCCTGGTCCTATTAGACCTCTTGGTGGCTTTCGATACCATCGACCATGGTATCCTACTGCGACGACTCGGGGGGTTGGGAGTGGGGGGCACCGTTTTACGGTGGTACTCCTACCTATCGGATCGGTCGCAGTTTGTGTTGACTGGAGGGCAGAGATCGACCCCCAGGCGCGTCACTTGTGGGGTGCCCCAGGGGTCGGTTCTCTCACCCCTACTGTTCAACATATATATGAAACCGCTGGGCGAGATCATCCGTGGTTTTGGGGTACGGTATCATCAATATGCTGATGATACCCAACTTTTCATCTCTACCCCAAATCACCCAAACGATGCCCTCGACGTGATGTCCCGATGCCTGGAGGCTGTGCGGATCTGGATGGGGAGGAACAGGCTCAAGCTCAATCCCTCCAAGACTGAGTGGCTGTGGTTTCCGTCATCCCGATTTGTGCATCTTGTTCCATCTTTGAGGATAGGGGGAGAAATTTTAGCCCCCTCAGAGAAGGCTCGCAATCTGGGAGTCCTCCTGGATACGCGGCTTAGTTTAGAAGAACATCTGATGGCCGTGACCAGGGGGGCCTTTTACCAGGTTCACCTGGTACGTCAGTTGCGCCCCTTTCTGGATCGGGATGCTCTGTGCACAGTCACTCATGCCCTCGTCCTTTCTCGCCTGGACTACTGCAACGCTCTCTACATGGGGCTGCCCTTGAAGAGCACCTGGAGGCTTCAGCTGGTCCAGAATGCGGCCGCGCGGGTTATCATGGGGGTACCTAGGTGCTCCCATGTTACACCCCTTTTAGGCGGCCTGCACTGGTTACCGGTTGTCTTCCGGGTGCAATTCAAGGTATTAATTATGACCTTTAAAGTGCTCCATGGCTTAGGCCCAGGGTACCTGCGAGACCACCTACTGCCAGCAATAGCCTCCCACCATCCAGTATGATCCCACAGAGTTGGCCTCCTCAGGGTGCCGTCGGCCAGACAGTGTCGGCTGGTGACCCCCAGGGGGAGAGCCTTCTCTGTGGGAGCGCCTTCCCTCTGGAATGAGCTGCCCCCGGAGCTTCGCATAATCCCTGACCTCCGGTCCTTCCGACGCGCCCTAAAATGTTGGCTTTTCCAGCAAGCCGGCCTGGCCTGTTAATTTTATTTAATTTTTAAAATGTGAGTGTTATATAAATTGGATTTGTTTTTTGGACTGTTTCTAATTTCCTTTTAACTTTTGTACTATGTGTTTTTTAATGCTGTACGCCACCCTGAGTCCTTGGGAGAAGGGCGGCATATAAATCTAATAAATCCAATCCAATCCAATCCAATCCAAGGTATTATTGATATTATTCTGATGTATTTGCCTGATTGTGTCCATAGTCACTGAGACCTGGGCACAGCGGTGCGGTTCAAATTTTTTTTACTACCGGTTCTGTGCGCGTGGCTTATTTTGCGGGCGTGGCTTGGCAGTATAATGTGACTGGGTGGGAGTGGTTTTGTGGTCATGTGACTGGGTGGGCATGGGCAATTTAGCTGTCCATTTTGCCAGTTTAGCAGTCCATTAAGCAATACACAGCAGCCCCCTTTTCTATTCCTTTTAATAGTGCATGAAGTTTTTGCTCTAGGTTTTTTTTTTTTACTAGGGGGGAGACATTGGCAATTTCTGGGGATTTCTCCTCTGTGTTAGAGGCACTAAAATAACCAAGATGATACAAGGTCTCCTGCTACAGCAGGGGGTTGGGCTAGATGACCTCTGAGGTTCCTTCCAGCCCTGGATTGCTGTGCTGTTTCAAAGCATCCTCTGAAGCAAACCTCTAGTTTGTGGTCCTCCCTTCCTCTCCTTTTTCTCTCTCTCCCTCTATCCATCAATCCATATCACATTCACTTTCCCTTCCCTTTTTCTCCCTTCCTTCCTTCCACTATTGATTAGCTTAGCCTGAGTAAGGATAGTTAGCCCACTTTCAATAAGCGCTCAACTCCATGCCAGAGGTCTGCAACTTGGCAAATTTAAGACTTGTGGACTTCAACTCCCAGAATTCTCCAGCCAGCAGAGCTGAATTCTGGGAGTTGAAGTCCACAAGTCTTAAAGTTGCCAAGTTTGCATACCTCTGCTCCATGCACTTGGGGATCCCCAAACGTGAGGATTTCTTTCTTTCTTTCTCTCTTGAAGCCCCCCCCACCAGCTTTTGCTCCCAGGGGGCTGCAGGGAGGCTTGCTACCCCCCACACTCTATTTTGACTCTAGTAGGCCTCCCTGAAGCCTGCTGGGAGCCAAAATGGCACCATGTGGCAGCTTATTTATTTATTTATTTATTTTTTCAGGATTTATAGACCGCCCCCTCTCCCCGAAGGGACTCAGGGCGGTGTACAGGTGTCTCATTAAAACAGATACAAAAGATAAATATCCTATACCCTTAAAAACGAATTAAACCTAATACAGCTGTACAGAAAAGTAAAAATTAAAAGCAACTAAAAACATACCCCTAAAAAACTTAAAAATGCAGGCTTGAGGGACTAAAATTGGGAATTAGGCCAGGCCGCCTAAATTGAACAGGTGGGTTTTTAGCTTCTTACGGAAGGAGCGGAGGTCGGTGGTAGTCCTGATATCCGGGGGGAGGTCATTCCAGAGGGTCGGGCCCATCACAGAGAAGGCCCTACTCCTGGGCGTCGCCCGCTGGCATTGCCTAGTGGACGGCACCCGGAGGAGTCCCTCTCTGTGAGAGCGAATTGGCCGAAGGGATGTATGGGGCAGCATACGATCCCGCAGATAACTAGGTCCTGTGCCATGGAGCGCTTTAAAGATGATAACCAACACCTTGAAACGCACCCGGAAAGCCACAGGTAGCCAGTGCAGCCTGCGCAGCAAAGGTGTTACGTGGGAGTATCTAGTGGCTCCCACAATTGTCCGCGCGGCCACATTCTGAACCAGCTGCAGCCTTTGGGTGCATCTCAAGGGGAGCCCCATGTAGAGTGCATTACAGTAGTCCAGTCGAGACGTCACAAGCGCATGAGTGACTGTGCAGAGGGTGTTCCGGTCCAATAGGGGACGCAATTGGCGCACCAGGCGAACCTGGTGGAACGCCCCCCTTGCCACGGCTGTCACATGGTCATCCATTGACAGCCGGGCATCCAGGAGGACACCCAAATTGCGTGCCCGATCCACGGGGGCCAGCTGTTCGCCCCCAATGGCCAGTGATGGACGTAACTGGTTGAACCGGGGTGCCGGTAGCCACAGCCACTCCGTCTTGGACGGGTTGAGTTTGAGTCTGTTACCTCCCATCCAGATCCGAACGGCTTCCAGACATCGGGACATCACTTCGACAGCATCGTTGGGGTGGTCCGGGGTAGAGATGTACAGCTGCGTGTCATCAGCGTATAGATGGTAATCTACCCCGAACCCACGAATGATCTCGCCCAGTGGCTTCATGTATATGTTGAACAGGAGAGGCGAGAGGACCGACCCTTGCGGCACCCCACAAGTGAGCGGCCTCAGGCTCGACCTCTGCCCCCCTGTCAACACACATTGCGTTCGACCAGAGAGGTAGGAGGAGAACCACCGCAGAACGGTGCCCCTCACCCCCAACCCCTCCAGGTGACGCAATAGGATGCCATGGTCGATGGTATCGAAAGCCGCCGAGAGATCTAACAGGACCAAGATGGAGGAGCAACCCCCATCTCTGGCCCTCCAGAGATCATCCACCAACGCGACCAAAGCCGTCTCCGTGCTGTGACCGGGCCGGAAGCCGGACTGGCACGGATCCAGAGAATCAATTTCCTCCAGGTGCCGTGGGAACTGTTGCGCCACCACACTCTCTACAACCTTCGCCAAAAAGGAAAGGTTGGAGACGGGACGGTAATTAACTAAATTAGCTGGGTCCAGGGAAGGCTTCTTGAGTAGGGGCCTCACCACGGCCTCTTTCAAGATGGCCGGCAAGGACCCCTCTCTCAGTGAAGCGTTCACTAGTTCCTGGAGCCAGCCTCGTGTGACCTCCCAGGATGCCAGTATAAGCCAGTAGGGACACGGGTCCAGTAAACATGTGGTGGCTCGCAGTTGTCCACGTAACCTGTCCATATCGTCGGAAGTAACAGAGTCAAACTCCTCCCAGGATGGCACCTCAAGACCCACCTCCGACGTCTCTTCTAGACCGCTAACGGAGACCCATTCGCTGCGAATCTGAGCTATTTTGTCCTGCAGATATTCCCCAAATTCCTCTGCTCTACCCTGCAAGGGGGCTTCCCGCGGCCTCTGGGAAAGGAGGGAGCGGGTCACCCTAAACAGGGCGGCAGGGCGGTTATCTGCGGACGCAATAAGAGTGGCACAATATTGTCGTTTGGCCACTCTTAATGCCACAAGGTAAGTCCGTAAATAGGCTCTTACCTGTGCTCGATCAGACTCGGAGCGTGACGATCTCCATCTGCTCTCTAGGCGTCTCTTGCGACGCTTCATCACCCCCAGCTCCTCGGTAAACCAAGGGGCCTGGGTGATTTGATGCCGCAAGAGAGGCCGCAAAGGCGCAACCCGGTCCAAGGCGCCGGTGGCTGCACTGTTCCATGCGGCCACTAGGTCCTCCGTCCGGGTGCGGGTCAGGGCTACAGGGAATGGCCCAAGCTCCGGCCCTCCCTCTCAGAGCTTCCTGATAGTTTCCAGGAGGTGTTAGCCAGGTCCATTGCCCAGGGGATTGCTTCTGGGATGAAGCACCAGTCACAGGGGGCCAGGAGTAGGTCTTCCCGGGACCAGTCCAGGGGACATCAAGATCAACCCAGGATCACCTCCACCAGAGAGACCAGGTCACCCTCCCCATCCACTGCCAGTGAGGTATCGGATTTGGAGGAAGGGGAGTTGAAGGAGGTGGGGTTCTCTGAGGATGAAGACACCCAGGCCCCGGATGCGCCCAACATTACCGGGCTCTTTCCCCCCTCCCTTTTTAGCTCCTTACTTCGTAAGGCAAGGGCTACAGCGGATCTGGACCCCCCTCCAGAGTCCACTCCTACGTCTGCCACCCCCAGCAACAGCGGGGGGAAAAAGAAGGGGCCCTTCCACAGGCCCCAGGTGGAAAAGGAGGAGATCCCCACTCCAGAGATGTTTCTAGAGGTGCTTAAATCCCAGTGGGTTAAGCCAGGATCTTTTCCCAACCCGGGGGGCAATGAGCGTAGATTCTATAATCTCAATTCTACCTTCGCCCAAGCTCTGCAGGTACCTTCGGTGGACACACCAGTTGCCAGCCTGGCTTCTGCCTCTGCGGTGGTGACTGGAGACATAGCCAACTGTCTCAAGGCAGAGGACAAAAAGGCGGAAATGATTTTGCGTAAGTCCTTCCAGGCAATAACCTGGGCTATTAGGGCGGCTGCATCCGCCTCCTTTTTTAATAGGTCAACAGTGCTGTGGTTGGAACAACTGAGAGACAGGACCTCGGCCACAGAGGTCCGTTTACTGCAAGACATCTCCAAGGTGCTGGCAGCCACTCAGTTCTCGGCAGACGCCACACTGGATGCAGTTAAGTATGCCTCTCGAGCTTTGTCGTCCTCTGTAGCTTCCAGGCGCCTGTTGTGGCTACACCACTGGCAGGCGGAGTCTCGAGCTAAATGGGACCTGACAGGAGCCGACTACACCGGGGACAAGCTGTTCGGTTCGTCACTGGATCCAATCCTGGTGGAGGACAAGAACAAGAGGAAGGTCTTCCCATCCACTACCAGGAGGTCAGAACACCGACCGGCCCCGTACCCCAGGAGAGCATCTTACCGCCCGCCCGACACGGACCCCCAGAATCAGAGGTACCCGGTTTCCAGGTTCCACAGACAGGGGGACAGACAGTTCTCTAGGGACAGATTCAGAGGTCAGCAGCAGGGCAAGCGGCCCTTTCGAGGAGGGGGCGGCTGTCCTTTCCTCAGGTCCAAGTGATCCTTGTAGGGATCACCCCATTGGCGGTCGCCTCTCCTTATTTGCGGATGCCTGGGATCGCATCACCTCGGACGAGTGGGTCCTCCAGACGGTCAGGCTCGGGCTCCAACTGGAATTCCGCTCGCAAACCCCGAATAGATTCCGCATCTTCGCCTCCTCCAGAGATCCGCCCAAGCGGGCCCTTATGGCCAAGGCCATAAAGCACCTGTTAGACATCAGGGCTATAGAGAGAGTACCAGAGGGGGAGAAGGGCTCTGGATTCTATTCGAACCTGTTCTTGGTTCCCAAGAGCTCAGGGGGGTGGAGGGCCATCTTGGACCTTAAACTGCTCAACTCCAGAGTGGTCTACCGTAGGTTCAAGATGGCCTCGCTGAAGTCCATCCTAGAGGGCATCAGGCAGGGCGATTACCTGGCTTCCATCGACCTCACGGAGGCTTATTTACATATCAGAATCGCCCCTGAACATTGTAGATTCCTCAGATTCTCCCACGAGGGCAGCCACTTCCAGTATAGAGCCCTCCCCTTCGGGCTGGCCTCTGCCCCCAGGACCTTTACCAAGGTGCTGGCTGCAGCCGCGGGTCACCTTCGTTCCGTCCCAGTCCGTCTCCATTGTTACCTGGATGACATCCTAGTCCTAGCCAGGTCGCCAGTCGCGGCAAGGCAGGACCTGGGTCTTACCATCGACACGCTAAGGTCCCTGGGGTTCTCGATCAATCTCAAGAAGAGTCACCTAGCCCCTACTACCAGACTCCAACACCTAGGGTCCATCATAGATTCAGTGTCTGGAGAGGTCTTCCTCTCCCGGGAGCGTAGGGACAGCATCGTCCAGCTGGTTCAGGAGATTCGCAAGTTACGCTCCGTTCCTGTAGTTCTTCTTTCCAGGCTCCTTGGGAAATTCATTTCTTGCATAGGGATCGTGCCTTGGGCTCGTCTCCACGCCAGGGAGCTCCAGTGGTTCCTGCTCCCACACTAGAGAGCCGGGACGAGCGACGCCAGCTTCAAGGTCCGGGTGTCACCCCAAGTTCTCCTATCGCTCCGTTGGTGGTTGACCCCAGCCCTAGACAAGGGGTCACTCTTCAGAGAACCAGCAAGGAAGGTACTCATGACGGACACGAGTCTGTTCGGCTGGGGAGCTCACCTGGAGGCCCAGATAGCCCAGGGCCGCTGGACTCCAACCGACCTACGCAACAACATCAACTGGTTGAAGCTGAGGGCCATCCATCTGGCCCTACGCCACTTCAGGGCTACGGTGACTGACCAGCATGTCCTGGTCCTGACGGACAACGTGGCAGCCAAGGCACACGTGAACAGACAGGGAGGCACCCACTCCAAGGCTCTACGCGACGAGGCCCTCCGATTGGGGAACTGGTCAGAGAGGAACCTCCGATCCATCAGAGCAGAACACATCTCGGGGACAGAGAATCAGCAGGCGGACTGGCTCAGCAGGGAGACAGTCGACAACGGAGAGTGGCAACTCCACCCTGACACCTTCCTGCAGATCTGCGAGAGGTTCGGACGCCCGACGGTGGATCTCTTCGCAACTCCAGCGAACGCCCAGCTACCGACCTTCGTGTCGAGGTTCCCGTCCAGAGGCGCCATGGACACGGATGCTCTTCGTTGCAGATGGCCGTCCGGCCTCCTCTACGCTTTCCCTCCCCTTCCCCTCATTCACGGGGTCCTGAGGAAGGTAGTGACAGAGAGAGCAGAGATGGTTCTAGTGGCCCCCTTCTGGCCACGCCGCCCCTGGCTAGCAGACCTGGTGGAGCTGTCTTCAGCCCCCCACTGGAGGCTCCCACTAGGGGAGGTGTCCCTTCACCAGGGGTCCCTGGAACATCCAGACCCGGAGTGGCTCCAGCTGACCGCCTGGCGATTGAGCGGGAACAACTGAGAGGGGCACACTTTTCCACGGAGGTCATTAAGACCGTCGAGGCGTCCAGGAGGCAGTCCACCACTCGCATTTACAACGCCTCCTGGGCCACCTTCGCGGACTGGTGCCAAGCAAGGGGTCTTGTCCCGACTTCGGCCTCTGTGCCCCAGGTGTTGGACTTCCTACAGGAAGGCCTAGAGAAAGGTCTGGCACCCAGCACCCTCAGGAGGCAGGTCTCTGCCCTCTCCACCGTCCTGGGGGGGTGGTGGACTCCCCGCCTTTGTCCCAACATCCGGTCCTTAGGCGTTTCCTTAAGGGAGCGGCGAATCTGAAGCCCCCCGTAGTCCATCGCTTCCCTACCTGGGACCTTCCCACGGTCCTCCAGGCTTTAACGGAGGCACCCTTCGAACCCTTGAGGGAGGTCTCCCTCCAATTCCTGACCCTTAAGGTCGTCTTCCTGGTTGCCATCACTTCAGCCAGGAGAGTTTCCGAGCTCAACGCTCTATCCAGCAGGGCGGACCTCTGTTCCTTCCTGGAGAACCGGGTCGTCCTCAGACTGGACCCCACGTTCATGCCCAAGATCAACTCCCCATTCCACAGAGGACTAGAGATAGTCCTGCCGGATTTCTGTCCTCAGCCGTCCAGGGATAGAGAAAGATCCTGGCACCGGCTGGATGTTAGACGAGCCCTGCGCATCTACCTGAAGCGCACGGCGCCCTTCAGGCGTTCAGAGGCCCTCTTCGTCTCCTTTCAGCATTCCACCCGAGGAGCCAAGGTTTCTCCGGCAACCATTAGCAGGTGGATCAGAGCGGCCATTTCCAAAGCCTACGAGGCACGAGGTCTTCAAGTTCCAGGGGGCATCACCGCACACTCCACCAGGAGTGCGGCTACCTCAGCGGCCTGGGCCACTCAGGCTCCCCTCGAGGAGATCTGCAGGGCTGCCGCTTGGTCTTCTCCATCGCCTTTCATCAGGCATTACCGGCTAGACGCTTACGCCTCCACGTACGCGGCCTTCGGGAGGAGGGTTCTGCAGGGAGTCTTAGACTCTCGTGGGGCTCAGGCCCATTGATCCCTCCCAAGGACATCTAGCTTTGGTAAGTCCCATATGTGACTCCTCCCACGCCTCACTTCGGAGACTGTCAGTTGGTCTTACCTGAACTGCATGTCTCGAAGGTGGCGTGGGAGCAGTCACTTCCCCCCCATTAGGCCGCCCCGCGCCAGGGGCCTGAGTCAGTCAGTGAGCTCAGCGGTCAGTCAAGGACCAGGCAGGAAGGATGTGTTGTGTTTTACCTGTCCCTTCCTCTTTCAGGTTCTTTGCTACGACCATCGGTTAATCTGGGAGGTCAGAGGCGGTACGGAGGTGTGGCCTCAAGATTTACCTCAGCCTCCAGGGCAAAAGGGCTGTGTTAATACCCATATGTGACTGCTCCCACGCCACCTTCGAGACATGCAGTTCAGGTAAGACCTACTGACATTCTCAAACTTTTCCATCTTCCACTGCTGTGTCTTTTGATGTATCCTCTGTCTCCCTGTCTTCTCTTCCTCTTTTCTCTTATCACTCCTTTCTTTCTTCTCTCTCTTCTCTATTCCTGTCTGGCCCTTTCCTTTCCTTCTATAATCCTTCCCTTTTTTTTGTTGGGACATATCCCCCCTTTTCAATTTTCTCTGTGCCACTGTCAAACCCAGTGAAATCTTTTGTCTGCTTTTTATTTTCCATTATTTGTACAATTTCACTACCCTCCCCCTCCTCTTCCCTCATTTCCTGTCTCTCCTCAATTTCTAACTTCAGAATTCTATTTAAGTTTAATTTTAATGACTCATGCATATTTTTTTTATAATTTCTTGTATTTCTTCAAATTCCCAACTTTCCATAATGTCCAGTTCAAAAATTACAGTTAATTATAATTTAAGTTCCACGGTTTCTTCTTATTTCCCAATTCTGATCCGGCTTCTATATTCCAGTTCAGCTGAAATGGAGAGGAAGAGAAGGGGGAGACATCTTAATCGCTTCGCTTTCTTTGTTCTTCCCTCCAGCAAATTGCTCCGTATTCTTTCAACTCAATGATTTTTCAGCAATACAACTTGGTATTTTTAAATCCAGTTTTAAATCCAGGAAAGATATGAATGGAGAAAATAGTGCTTTTTCTTGATTTTCCTTCTTATTAACTTCCACCTCTCATTGATTAGAGTTGCTTAAGATATGTAAATTAGAACAAGCTCAAACAAAGCGAGTCCCCTTGGTGTATTTTTAGCTTCTGTTCCCCCCTCCTTCTTTTCCCTTGTGAGGTTCCCAATTGTTCCCAATTGTCAATTAATCTCTTTTAAAGACACAATCTTTTCAGATCCAAATTCAAAGTTTGTATCTCAATGGGTTAGTCAGTTCTCAGTTCTCTCATTTCTGTCTCCAAGTTGTTTAAAACAAGCAGTTGCACTTAAAATGGTCTGCACATGCCAGTGGTGGGTTTCAAATTTTTTTACAACCTATTCTGTAGGTGTGGCCTGTTTTGTGGGAGCGGCTTGGCAGTCATGTGACTGGGTGGGAGTGGCTTGGTGATCATGTGACTGGGTGGGAGTGGCCACCTTGTAAAATGTGGTGAAACACACTTACTTAGCAACCAAAATTTTGGGCTCAATTGTGATCATAAGCTTTCTTTCTTTCTTTTCTTCCTCTTTCTTTCTTTCTTTCTTTCTTTCTTTCTTTCTTTCTTTCTTTCTTTCTTTCTTCTTTCTTTCTTTCTTTCTTTCTTTCTTTCTTTCTTTCTTTCTTTCTTGTGTCTCTCCCACTTTCTTTCTTTCTCTTTCCTTCTTTCTCTTTCTCTCTCTTTCTCTTTTTATCTTTGTTTGTCTTTTTTTCTCTCTCCCTTTCTTCCTTCCTTCCTTTTTCTTTCTTTCTTTCTCTTTCTTTCTCTTTCTCTTTTTTCTCTTTCTTTCTTTCTCTCTTTCTCTCTCTTTCTTTCTTTCTTTCTTTCAGCCTCTGTTTCGCTTGCTTGCTATCGGCTGCCATAGAAACGGGGAGGGTGGGGGCTATTGGTATTTGGGAATGGAATCTCATGGTTCTGGAGGAGTTACGTAGAAGGGAGTTTTGTTCTCACCATCTTCTGCGCATGCTGATGGCCTGTGTTTGGACTTGGTCAAGGCCAACCATCTCGCATACCAACCTGATGAGGCTTTTTGAAGATGCACCCCACATGACACCGTAGGGAGTTAAAGATTGGACACTGGGCTGGGGTAATTGGGCGGACGGTGCTGGGTAATTGTTTGATATATACTTGTTTGCGCCTTTTTGGCTCAGATCTTGCTTTTCTTTCGCTGCTATCTTTTCATAACCAGTAAAAGTATCTTAAATTCCACGAACAATGGAGTTGAGAGTTTTCTTTCTTGGTTATTGATGGAGGCACGCCTGACACTTTCTTTTTCTCTCTTTTTCTTTCTTTCTTTCTTTCTGTCTCTCCCTTCCTTCCTCTTTCATTCTCTTTATTTATTTCTTTTTCTTTCTTTCTTTCTCTTTTTCTTTCTTTCTTTCTCTTTTTCTTTTTTTCTTTCTCTTTTTCTTTCTTTCTTTCTCTTTTTCTTTCTTTCTCTCTTTCTCTTTATAAAGCCTTAACAAGCCTGTGCCCAGCACCTGGGTTCTCCAAAAGGCACTGGGCTTGTTAAGACTTTATATACAGGGCTGTCATGTGCCAATTTTTTAAATTCTCTCTCCGACAGAGCCAAAGGTTTGTAATCAGACTTTCTTTTTGTGTTTCCAAGGGGAGGTGCTGAAAGCTCTTATTGAGTCTGCCCGCAGCCACTTGAAGCTTGGGAGTTCCTCGCTGGAGCTCGGCACTGGCACTTTCATCCGCAACTTAAAGAGGCAGTGCCTGAGATTGACTGGTGCAATTCTCCCTCATCTCCCCCATTCCCCCCTCCCCATCTCTTCTTCTGCTTCTATCTTTTCTCTGTTTCTCTCCCTCTCTCTCTCCTTAAAGGAGGAGCGTTTTGTAGTGTTGCCATGTTTGATGTGCCTTTTTCTGCTGTCTCTCCAGTCAGTTCGCTCTTTGTTCTGATTCAGTGCAGTCTCTCCCTCTCTCTCTCTCCCTCCCTCTCCCTTTGAGTGGAAAGGGTAAGAAGCAACACACAGAATGTGTGATGGCGGGGGGGAAGAATCTATCTGATCGCTAATAGCCTACCAACAACTTGAATCATTCAGCAATAGGTAAACTGACACTCCCTCACAGCTTGCTTCCAGCAGCAATTGCAATGTCAATTAAAGCAAACTCAAAGTAACTTGGTATGACCCCGTGCGCACTTCCCCGGCCAGCCGCTTACCAAGAAGACCCGAGAGCTGCTGCCTTGGTCCAAGCCGTGTGTGCGCGTGTGGACACAAGCCTGATAGAGGACAGAGCCATCCACTTCCCCGGCACAGGAAGCGGTTTGAGATCGCGACCCTGAGCACCAATATCACAACTGCCCCTTCCTCTTTTCCCCTCCTCTTGTTGCAGTCATGCTCTCTTCTTCACCCTCCCCCACAAGCCTGCCATTCCCCTCGTGGTGCCTGCAGGGCTTGAGACTTTCCCCACTCCTCTTTTCTGAGGCGCGGGCTTTAATGGAGGGGAAGCAAAAGCGTCTAAACAGCAGCTTTCGGCTTGCCCTGACAGATTGCCTTTTTTTCTCCCCTTGCCTCGTTTTTTTAACTTTAGTGGCAAAGTTTACAGGCAAAGCCCACACGCACATAGGGTGACCTGCCCCCTCCCCTCCGCTTTGTTTTCTGCCCTCCTTTTCACTCAAGGGGTGTGATGGTGCAGCAGGATTAGGCTGCTGGCCTGTGACATCAAGCATATGGGGGATTCTAGCGCTCCTCGCTCTCTCACTGCAGGAGCCACAACAAACAAAATGCTTCCTTCCACCTTCCAACGAAGGCATAATTACGCAGACAAACGCACGCACACAAAAGGACATCCTCGGTTTTGGCGACTAGAGGGGAAATGTTCATTATGCCAGGGCTGCATCACAGCCAAATGCCAGGGGCAAGTAAGCACCTCCACACATACCCTTCCCTTCTAGCTGGTTTGTGCACACCCCTCAAGCGACCGACAAAGCGTAGCAAAGGCGCGCGTGGGGCGGGTAGCTGCTGCTTGCTTAAGGAGTATGCAAAAGCTTCTCTCCTGCACTAAGGCTCCAGCCATCGCCTTGCCATTGTAGGAAGTTATCACCCAGCGCTCTCCCAGAAAAATGAAATATCCTAGGAAATATTGAAAAGGCAGAATATTTCTCTGGATGTGAAAAGGAAGAAACATGTTTTAAAAGACAGAATAGCTGCCTGCAGCTTCCTGCCCATCCCCCTTTGCCAATGAGCCATTAAAGTCTGAGCTAGTCCACTTAACATAATAAAGAGTTCTCCCCTTCAGCTCCAGAGTGATGGGATTAAGGCAGGATAATATTGCCTTTTACCCAACTCACCACATGGCATCTGAGAACTCAACCAAACCTGGATTCAAAACTCAGCCTAGAGGGTTGCCCTTGCATGGGCCCATGTGAGTCTGACAACCAATCTGAATACATTTCTTACACAGGAACAGGAAACAGATAGGTGGGGCCGAACAGATTATAAAAAGCCCTGCAAGCCCTTCTTAAGCCCCTTCCCTTTCCTTCTCTTCTCTTCTCCACCAACATTGAAGCATGTGATCACCTTTTCTGTTCAGGACTCAAGCCATGTGGTCCTGCCCACCATTAAAACCATCTTTCCAAGCAGCCTCCAGGTCTCCAGTGTCTTTTTCCCCACTTGGAGCCGAACCCAGAAGGACATTTCTTCCAACACCATGTTATCCCCCCCCCCCCCCCCGCCCACGAGAGGAGGAAGGTCGCTGGAGCCTTAGTGCAGGAGCGAAGCGGCCCTGTAGCTCCCTTTATGCCACATTTGTGCAGGCAGCCTAAGCTTTCTGCCACTTCAGGCTGGAACTTTCGTCCTCCACGCTGAGGAGCTATAAGGCAAGGTGGCTCGCTGATCGGCCTCCCACTTCTCCAGGCAACCCAGGTGGAGGGGGGTCAGCTTCTCCACCTGGCCCAGGAGACGGAGACGGCCAGGAGGAATGCACACACCATTTTTGCAATTGGGGAGGAAAAAGAGCACTTCAGGCAGTGGGAGGTTCCAGGCTGCACCATGATCTCCGCAGCTTGGAACCGCCCATCACCTGTAATGCTCTTTTTCCTCCCTGATTGCAAAAATGGGGTGTGCGTTCCTCCTGGCCAGATCCATCTCCCGATCCCAGCAAGCCCCTGTGCCTTTTCTGCCTCGATTATAGGCTGATTCTGCGTGCCCCATTTTTTGAATAGGGAGGAAAAAGACCACGCCCTTCTCTTTCCTCCTGGCCAGATCTGTCTCCCAGGCCAGGAGCAGAAGCTGACCGCCCTCCGCCTGGGTTGTCTGGAGAAGGGGGGACCGAGCAGCAGCTTGCCTTACACCTCTCACATAGCGTCCGTAATCACATAATTTCCTAATTTCTCTCTAGGTTCATGTGGAAGCAGGTTTTTATATTCTGAATCTTCTGTCTCTAGCCTTTGCTTTCCTACTTTCATTATTAACATGGTTTCCTTTTCCCCACTTTCTATTGATGCTGTTATTAAGGTCATGCTGTTGCAGAAAATGACAGGCTTAGACTTCTCAGGATACAGGAAAAGTTTATTTGGCAGCCAG
>JAKRSK010005036.1:0-45708 GCA_029891615.1 Natrix natrix natrix | reverse complement strand
ATGTTGATCCTAATAAATGAATGGATTTCTTTTTAAATTTGTCTCGAGGCTCATACATTAATTAGGTCATCTTCTGGGAACTTCACAGAGAGGCAAAACTAACTTTTAAAAATCTATCAAGATTTCCGGGTTTCCTGAATCCCGGGCTCTCCGAGCACTCCCTCAATATTTGGGGTGCTTGGAGGGAAAATCAGGTAACAGGAGGTATGCGGCAATGCCAAGCAGCGATGCCTTTCCCAGCAGCAGAAGCAAGAAAGGATGAATAATGGTAGAAATTAGCCCCTAAGGCAGCTGAAGTAGAGTTCCCTTACCCTAGTCCCCAGATATAGGGAAGGGTCTCAAGCAAGCTGGCAAGGGTGGACTGGAGGTGGGACTGGGCACAAGCCAGGCTCCCAAAGCCTCAGATGGAATCCCCGGAGAGTGCAATAGAAAAATAGAGGGAGGATTTTGACCGGACCACCCTTGCTGATGAGGGGCCATCATGCTGCCCAAAAAAGAGGGGAGGGACATCTGATCCTGTTGAGGGGAAGAGATGCAGACTGGAGAGCAGCCCCCCTCCTCCACCCCATAGAAGGAGAAGGAGCCCAAAACTGCAACCAGTGCCTTTCCCATGCAGCAGGCAGGCTGCCCAGGGCAGACAAACCCCTCCCTCCAAACTACAGGTGAGGAAGATGGCCAGCCATGTCAGGCACAAGCATACCAAGGCCGACAGGAGGCTGGGGGGTTAGGGCTGAATGACCCACCCCAATTCAGGGGAAAGTTTGACAGAGACTCAGACCAGCTATCTCTATTCCTTGATTCAGCTGATATCCACCTAGAACGCTATGGGCACCTCTACCCATCCCCCAGAACCATGGTGAATGCCATCGCAGAGGGTCTAGAGGGAGAAGCAAGGGAATGGTTAGCAGCCCTCCACAAGAGGAGAGCCCCCCAACTGCAAGACATAGATGGCTCCCTGTGACTGCTAGAGGCCAGGTTTGAGGAGGTGGAGGAGGAGGACCCATATGCGGAAGAGGAACTCAGCAAACTAAAGCAGAGGGGCCACCCCAACAAAGAGCACATCCGTGAATTCAGGAGGATCATAGGAAGGCTACCCCCTTTACCATAGCAGCTGCTGTTACATTTTTTTCAGAACAAGCCTGGACAAGCAAATTGCCCAGGTAACCGCATACTGTGACATCCCAAATCAACTCTCTGAGTGGTTCTGAGTAGCAACAAAAGTCGGCAGCAGGCTGTACGCCAAAGACATGAGAAAGCAACCAGACACAAAAGAGAGATCTCAACCTGACCTGAAACCACCCCGCCGACAGGGAACCACAGCACCACAGCAGGCCCTGAGACCACCCCTCCCTCGAAGTCCACTGAAATGCTACAGATGCGGGGGGGATGGGCCACATGGCAGCTGCATGCCCAATCCCAACCCCAAAACCAAGGCCAGACCCACCGCCCTGGGCACAACCAGAACGAGGCCCCAAATGGACCACCAACACATCCGGGAAAGCCCTCCAGGCTGCAGAGGCCCCTTCCCCCTCAGGAGAAAGTGGTGGAACCCCAGGCAACAACAACCAGTCACCTGAATCATATGACAGCGAGGACGAAGGAGAAAATGACCCAATGGTGAGTGAACCAATTCACCCTTTCCTTTTTCCAGTACGCCTCACAGCCCCCAAAACAGGAAAACATGGGGATTTTCAAGCCCTAATAGACTCAGGCTGCACAAGGTGCTTGATCAACCTAGCTACAGTCCAGAAACTGGGGATCAGAGCAAAAAGACTGGCCCACCCGATCTGGTTCGAGCAGGTTGACGGGTCCCTAATGGGAGGAGCCTATGCCACCCACCTGACTGAACCAGTGAGGCTAGAGCTAGCGGATCACTGGGAAGTAATTCAATTAATAAAAGCCCCCAAAATGACAGACGCAGTCATCCTGGCACTTTCCTGGCTAGACAAGTGGGGACCAACCATATGGTGGAAAGAGGGTACCCACAGATTTAGGATATCAAGGGCCCCCCAACCCCTCCCACACTACCTAACAGAAACAACACACACACAGGAACCACCACCCCCAAAGGCCACAAGAACAACTTGCAACCACATCCGACAAAACCCCAGAGGCCGAACTGATTCCGATGGAATACCAGGACCTCGCAGAAGTATTCAGCGAGGCCGAGTGTGATGTCCTGCCTCCCCACCGTGAGACAGACTGTCCCATTGAAATCATCCCCGGGGCAAAACTACCCAAACCCAAACTGTATGCCATGGCGCCCCTGGAAATGCAAGAGATGCGCAAATACATAGACAAAAACCTAGCAAGGGGGTTCATTGAGCCAGCCAAGCCATGGGTTGTGGCACTAGTCCTCTTCAAAGAGAAAAAAGATGGAACTATGAGATTGTGTGTGGACTTTCGAGGGATAAACGAGGTGTACGTACACAACCTATACCCCCTCCCCCTCATGAAGGACATGCCATCTCATCTGGCCAAGGGAAAAGTCTTCACCAAACTAGACCTCAGAGAAGCATACTACCGAGTACGTATCAGAGAGGGAGATGAGTGGAAAACAGCGTTCAACTGCCCCCTAGGGAGCTTTCAATTCAAAGTGATGCCTTTCAGACTGCAGGGTTATCCAGCTTCCTAGGGTTCGCGACCTTCTACAGGCAATTCATCCCCTCCTTTGCAAAAATTGCCAAACCCGTTACAGACCTCTTGAAACAGGGAGCCCAGGAACGAAACCTCATCTGGGACAACCCCTACAGTGGGACCTAAACTGCCAAAAGGCATTCAAAAATGTTTGCAAAGGAGCCAGTGCTGAAGCATCCTGACCCCAAGCAACCCTTTGTGATCCAGGTAGATGCCAGCGACATGGCAGTGGGAGCGGTGCTACTCCAAAGAAACAACCAAGGAAACTTACAACCCTGCGCCTACACCTCCCGCAAGCTCACATACACAGAGAGATGATGGGCCGCTTAGGACCACATGGAAACTATCACCCAAACAAGTCTGATGGGCTCAATACTTCAACCGTTTTGATTTTGTGTTAAAGCGCATTCCAGGGGCAGGAGCTTTCTAGCTGACACCCTCTCCCACATGCCTCAGTACAAATATGAATGGGAGCATGTAGTGGATGCCATCATTACTGCTACTCAAACAGCTGCCCAAGTCACCAGGCAGCAATGCCGTGACTGGCAAAACCAAACGATCTAACCATGAAGCTAAAAACTGAACTGCTAGCAGACCCCTGGTTCCAAAACAACCAACACATCTTGACAAAAAGAGATGACCTTGCATGGACAGGGACGAAACTCTAAGTCCCAGAATCCCTACGCACCCTAATTCTCCAGAGGAGCCACAACGCCAAACCGGCAGGCCACTTTGGGTTCCTAAAGACTTTACACTTAGCCCGAAGGCAATTCTGGTGGCCTGGCATGAAGAAAGATGTGGATAGTTACGTGAAAATTTGCACCATCTGCACCACAATGAAAAGACGACCGGGAACACCCCCCCGCCCGGGACTGCTGCAAACAGTAGCAGAGCCAACGAGGCCATGGGAGGAGATCGCAATGGACTTTATAGTAGAGTTGCCGAAAAGTGGGGGAAACACAGTGATTTGGACTGTAATAGACCTGTTCTCCAAACAGGCACACTTCATACCCTGCAGCGTACTACACTCGGCTCAGCAGCTGGCTAAACTGTTCGTGAAGCATATCTACCGACTGCATGGAGTACCTTGAAGAATTATTTCAGACAGAGGGGTCCAGTTCATGGCTAAGTTCTGGAGGGAGTTCCTGCGATCCATCAGGTCATCTTAGGGTCTTAGTTCAGCTTTTCATCCGAGCACCAATGGGGCAGCAGAGAGACTGAATGCCATGATAGAGCAGTACCTGAGGTGTTACGTGAACTATCAGCAGTCCAATTGGGCAGACCTTTTATCTTTTGCTGAGGTCGTGGAGAATAATGCTGTTGACAGTAGCACAGGACTCACACCATTCAAAATAGTGAGTGGTATTGTCAGCCTCTGCTTTGTTGCTCGCTTTCGGCTGCCATTGAAACGGGGAGGGGGGGAGATAAATGGTATTTGGGAGGGGAAGCTTGAGCACAGGAGTGAATGAAGAAGGGAGTCGTTTTCTCACCATCTACTGCGCATGCTGCAGATAGTGGAATTGCTGCCAAGGCCAACCGTCCGCCATACCATCCTGATGATGGGTTTTGAAAGTGCAGCCCACATGACACCTGTGGGGTGTGGGGATTGGACTGGGGGTTGGGATCACTAGGGGGAGGGAGCTGGGTCGCATATTGATATCTATGATTGTGCGCGCTTTTGCCTCAGATCTTGCTTTGCTAGCTGCTATCTACTCATAACCAGTAAAAGTACTCTTAATTCTGAAAAATGGAGTTGAGTGGTTTCTTTCTTGGTTACTGATGGAGGCTGCACTGACATTAAGCAAGATCTCAGTTTCGCATTCAACCCAGAGTTAACACCTTCCGAGGGGAGTGCAATAAAAATTCAAACTTCAAAACTGCAGCCGGAAGGACGGGGATGAGGTGGAGGGGTGGAAAACAAAGGTCACTCGAACAGAGGGTTGTCCTATTACAACGGTCATGGGGAGGAGGGGATGCGAGGACAGGATAAGATCCCAAGGTCGGTTGGGAGACCGTGGCTGTTGGTTACGCCCGGTCGCTTGTACCAACCCCTGCAGTCTAGGTGGACAGGAACTACAGAGCCAGGGCCTGCGGCTGATGCTTTGCAATGCAAGGTCTGTTACCAACAAGGCCCCCCTCATCAATGAGTTGATCTTAGAGGGGGAGCTAGACCTTGCAGGGATAACGGAGACCTGGTTGGGCCACGAGGGTGGTTTACCCCTCGTGGAAATGTGCCCACCAGGTTTCCGGGCATTCCATCAGCCCCGGGCCCTGGGTAAGGGTGGTGGGGTGGCGGTGGTTATTCGGGAATGTTTAGAGCCGAGGGAGTTCACTGTCCCTCAGATACCCGGGTGTGAGTCCCTTGGTGTGAACTGGGGCCCAGGGAGGCAGTGGGGCTTGCTGATTGTATACTTGGCTCCTCGCTATGCATCAGCAGCCCTGCCCGAGCTCCTCGAGCTAATCTCAGCGACGGCAGTTGAGACCCCCAGACTCTTGGTCATGGGGGACTTCAACTTGCCGTCGACGGGAGCGGCTTCTGAGGTGGCTCGGGAGTTCATGGCTTCCATGACGGCCATGGACCTGACCCAATTAGTTCAGGGCCCCACTCACGAAGGGGGCCACACACTGGACCTCATTTTTGTATCTGAACAGTGGACGAGTGATCTGGGAATAGGGGACTTAGTCATCACGCCCCTGTCATGGTCAGATCACTCATCCCTCCGGCTGGACTTCCCTGGCGCTATCCCCCACCGCGAGGAGGCGGAACCAGACTCTACAAGCTGGTACCGCCCCAGGCACCTGATGGAATCGGATAGATTCCAGACGGAGCTTGGGCCAATACCTGTAGCCCTCTCCCGCTCCCGCTCCGAGGACCTAGTGACTGCCTGGAATAGGGCGACGACTGGGGCCTTGGACTGGGTTGCGCCTTTGCGACCTCTCCTGCGGCATCGACCCACCCGGGCTCCTTGGTTTACTGAGGAGCTAAGGGTGATGAAGCGCCACAGGAGACGTCTAGAGAGCAGGTGGAGGTCCTCACGCTCCGAATCTGACCGAACACAGGTAAGAGCCTATTTGCGGACTTACCTTGTGGCAATAAGAGCGGCCAAGCGTAGGCATTGTGCCGCCCTTATTGCGTCCGCGGATAACCGCCCTGCCGCCCTGTTTCGGGTGACCCGCTCCCTTTTATCGCAGGGGACGCGAGAGGCACCCTTACAGGGAAGAGCAGAGGAGTTTGGGGAATATCTGCAGGACAAAATTGCTCAGATCCGGAGCGGATGGACCTCCGTCAGTGGACCAGACGAGCCGTCAACAGCGAGTCTTGAGAGACCATTCTGGGAGGAGTTTGACTCTGTTGCCCCCGAGGATTTGGACAGGTTGCGTGGACGGCTGCGGCCCACCACATGTTCAATGGACCCGTGCCCCTCCTGGCTGGTACTGGCAGCCTGGGAGGTGACACGAGGCTGGCTTCTGGGCCTGGTGAGCGCCTCATTGGGTGAGGGATACTTACCAACCGCCTTGAAAGAGGCGGTGGTGAGACCCTTGCTCAAGAGGCCTTCGCTCGACCCAATGGAGCTAGCTAATTACCGTCCAGTCTCCAACCTCCCCTTTTTGGCGAAGGTTGTTGAGAATGTGGTGGCGCAGCAGTTTCCACGACACCTGGACGAATCCGATTATCTAGACCCACGCCAGTCCGGCTTCCGACCCGGGCACAGCACAGAGACAGCCTTGGTCGCGTTGGTTGATGATCTCTGGAGGGCCAGAGATAGGGGTTGCTCCTCTATCCTGGTCCTATTAGACCTCTCGGCGGCTTTTGATACCATCGACCATGGTATCCTATTGCGCCGGTTGGAGGGGATGGGAGTCGGAGGCACCGTTTTGCGGTGGTTCGGCTCCTACCTCTCCGACCGGAAGCAATGTGTGTTGACAGGGGGGCAGAGGTCGACCCTGAGGCCACTCACTTGGGGGTGCCACAGGGGTCGGTCCTCTCGCCTCTCCTGTTCAACGCATATGTGAAGCCACTGGGTGAGATCATCCGTGGTTTTGGGGTTGAGTACCACCTGTACGCTGATGACACTCAGCTGTACATTTCAACCCCAAACCACCCCAACGAGGCTGTCAAAGTGATGTCCCGGTGTTTGGAAGCCGTCGAGGTCTTGATGGGGGACAACAGACTCAAACTCAACCCCTCCAAGACCGAGTGGCTGTGGCTACCGGCACCTCGGTTCAGCCAGCTGACCCCATCGCTGGCCATAGGGGGCGAACAACTGTCCCCTGTGGAACGGGCGTGCAATTTGGGCATCCTC
This sequence comes from Natrix natrix natrix, assembly GCA_029891615.1. NCBI lineage: Eukaryota > Metazoa > Chordata > Lepidosauria > Squamata > Natricidae > Natrix > Natrix natrix. The sequence goes on along the minus strand of JAKRSK010005036.1, from coordinate 38,767 downwards.
CTTGATGCCCGGCTGTCAATGGAAGACCATGTGGCAGCCGTGGCAAGGGGGGCGTTCCACCAGGTCCGCCTGGTGCGCCAATTGCGCCCCCTACTGGACCGGAGTGCCCTGCGCACGGTCACTCATGCGCTGGTGACGTCTCACCTGGACTACTGCAATGCCCTCTACATGGGGCTTCCCTTGGGACGCGTCCGGAGACTGCAGCTAGTTCAGAACGCAGCCGCGCGGGTCATCATGGGGAGTACATGATACTCCCACGTAACACCCCTCCTGCCCGAGCTGCACTGGCTGCCTGTGGCCTTTCGGGTGCGTTTCAAGGTATTGATTACCATCTTTAAAGCGCTCCATGGCATAGGACCTAGTTATCTGCAGGATCGCATCCTACCACACACGTCCCTACGACCAATCCGCTCACACAGGGAGGGACTCCTCCTGGTGCCGTCCGCTAGGCAATGCCAGCGGGCGACACCTAGGAGTAGGTCCTTCTCTGTGATGGGCCCAACCCTCTGGAATGACCTCCCCCCCGACATCAGAACCACCACCGACCTCCGCTCCTTCCGTCAAAAGTTAAAGACTCACCTGTTTCAATCAGCACTCTCTTAGTTTTGCCTCCCGGGGATATATTTTAATTGGGTTTGGGTATTTTAATTGGGGATGTTTTTTAGGGTTTCCATAGTATATTTATTTCTTGTACAGTCTTATCTCCTCCATCTAAATGTTTAGTATTTAATTGTTTTATATTATTGTATTTTATCTGCATTTTATCTGACTGTACACCGCCCCGAGTCCCTTTTTGGGAGAGGGGGCGGTTTAGAAATCCAAAGAAATAATAATAAATAATAATAAAAGAATGTCTCAGCCAGGCAGCGACCAGGAGGATGACATGGGAGCAACTGCATCTTCTTGCCCTCTGGAAATAGAGCGAATGGCTGGATTACACTTGGAAGAACAATCCGTCCGCCCCAGATGGACATTTGGAGTGCGGCAGAAGTATGATCCCGAGGAAACTCCGTTTGGGGTCACCACAGGAGACAGAGGCGACCAGCTGCTGAGTGGCAGGGGGTCGAGGAGGAGAATCTTATGATGTCTCAGCCCATGAGACTCTTCGAAGAGGCATGGGAGAGATGACGTTTGCATGAGAGTGATCCTGGGAGAGAAGACCTTCCCCCAGAAACAGAGAGGAGAACTGCAGAGGGTCTGTTCTGCCCGAAAGAGACTGGAGCCGCAGATGGGGATGATGAGCAAGATGAACAAGCCGCAACCCCAGTAGCAGCAGCCGCCAGAGCCATCCCAAGAGGGGGAGGGGGTCTCCGCAGATGCCGGATGGCCAAAGTTCCTCCACTTGGAACGAAATTCGGTGGGGAGCCAAAGGATCTAGGATTTTTCCTGTTTCACGTATGGAATTACATGTGTCAGTATGGCGAAGAATTGCCTACAGAAGAAGCCAAGGTAAGAATTGTTACCCTGGCATTAGAAGATAGGGCGGCTGCCTGGACGGTTGCTCTGCATAATGCAAATTCCCCCCTACTAAGAGATTACAATCGGTTTATGGCTGCCTTGAGGAAACGCTTTGATGATCCTCTCACAGAGCAAAAAGCCAGAACTAAATTTAAAGCCCTTACCCAAGGAAACAGACCAGTTGCTGAATATACACAAGAATTTCATGCACTGTCTGATTATATGAGGGGTTGGTCCGAACAAGCCCTGTTGGATGGCTTCATGGATGGTCTGAAGAAAGATATATACCAGAACTGTGTAAACAGCCCCCCCCCCGGCACATTGCAGGACTGGTATGAATTGGCAGCAGATGTAGAAACTGATTTGGCCCAAGACAAGTACCATGGTGACAGTGGAAAAGAGAAAGCTACTTCCCCCCCCCCCCAAGGGCCCCCAAAGAGTTCCAAAGGGGGGAAAAAGTTGGTCTACTAGTAAGCCCCGAGTCATCACTTGCTTCTGTTGTGGGAAGGAGGGACACATCGCAGCAAACTGCCGCACCAAGATGGGACCAAAACCTACTACTGGGGGAGAGAGAAAACCAGACAAACAACCTGGGAGAAGAAAGGAAACCGCCATGAAAGGGGTGGAGCAATCTACGCAGTTCCATCCCACCCCAAGGGAGGGGGAACCATCATCCTCATCGGAAGAAAGTGAAACCAAATCTGACGACGAACGTCTGGTAAGTTCCCAATCGGGCCCCATGACTATCCCAGTAGAACTAAAAGTACCCTCTACTGGAGCGCAGGACAAAATGCTGGCCCTCTTAGATTCAGGGTGCACACGTTGCATCGTTAGTCCTGAAGTGGTGGAGAAACTGGGGCTGAAATTGAGAACTTTAAAATTCCCTATTGCTTTTTGCCAGCTAGACGGCTCAATAGCTGGGGGAAGCCCTGCCCATTTTGTAACTGAGCCAATAGACATGTGGATGGGAACTCACCAAGAGACTATAAGTTTTATTGTCGCACCAGGAATGGATCGGCCTCTCATACTAGGATTACCTTGGTTACGGAAGTGGAACCCACACATCAATTGGCGGAAAGGGTGGTTGCGCATCCGTTCCGCAACACCTCCCGAGGGTGAAGGGGGGGCTCCAAAGCCCATTAACACTAAACCTAACCTAGCGGCCACTGGACAAGAGAAAATTGAGGGGGAGGAGAAAATCCCACACGAATATTGGGACCTAAAGGATGTTTTCAGTGAGAAATCCTCTGATAAATTACCCTCTCACTGCGCAACAGATTGCAACATTGATATCCTCCCCGGTGTAAAGCTTCCCAAACCCCAAATCTACTCAATGACTCCCGTGAAATGGATGAATTACGGAAGTTTATTGACAAAAATTTACAAAGGGGGTTTATTGAACTGGCCAGGCCCCGAGTGGCAGCTCCAGTACTATTTAGAGAAAAAAAAGATGGCTCTCTTCGCCTCTGTGTGAATTACAAAAATTTAAATGTGGTGTCTGTACACAATGTTTACCCCCTTCCTCTGATGAAGGAGATGTTGGCCCATTTGGGTAAAGGGAGGATCTTCACAAAATTGGACTTAAGGGAGGCTTATTACAGAATCAGGATTAAGAAGGGAGATGAATTGAAAACTGCTTTCAACTGCACACTTCGTTGCTTTCAATTCCGTGTACTCCCTTTTGGCCTACAGGGGGCACCAGCGGTTTTCATGCAACTAATAAATGAAGTTTTGCATGACCACCTATACAAAGACGTGATGGTCTATCTTGATGACATCCTTATTTACACGGAAACACGTGAAGAACATGTGACATTGGTGCGTTCAGTTCTCAAAAAACTCCGCGCTGCGGAGCTTTACGCCAAATTGTCTAATTGTGAATTTCATCAGGAAAAAATTGACTACCTTGGTTATCGCATCTCCCATAATGGCATCGAGATGGACCCAGCCAAAGTCCAAGCCGTTACCGATTGGGCACACACCTCCCCCGCACCCGCAAACAATTGCAGAGTTTCTTGGGGTTTGCGAATTTTTATCGTCAATTTATTCCTTCTTTTGCCAGCATTGCGCTACCCATTACAAATCTCCTTAAGTCAAAAGGAGAGGCCAAACCCAAACCGGGGAAGCCACTAAAATGGACTATGGAATGTCAGGCCGCATTCAAAAAACTACCTTTACCTTTACCTTTTATTTCGATTTTTGTACCGCCCCCTCTCCCCAAAGGGACTCGGGGCGGTGTACAGTCAAGTGAAATAGATAAAATAGACTACAAACATGGAAACATAAAAACATAGAAGAGGAGGCAATACAACACTGTACAGGTAAAGCAGATAAAAAACAGTATATAAACAATCCTAAAAAATACCCAATTAAAATTACCCAGTTAAAAATATATCTGCCAAGAGGTATAATGAGGTTATGAATGGTCCAGGCCGGCTAAACGGAACAGGTGAGTCTTCAGTTTTCGTCAAAAGGAGAGAAAGTCGGTGGTGGTTCTGATATCGGGGGGAGGTCATTCCAGAGGGTTGGGCCCATCACAGAGAAGGCTCTACTCCTAGGTGTCGCCCGTTGGCACTGCCTAGTGGACGGCACCCAGAGGCGCCCCTCCCTGTGAGAGCGAATCGGTCGCAGGGAAGTGTGTGGTAGGATGCGATCCCGCAAGTACCTAGGTCCTGAGCCATGGAGCGCTTTAAAGATGGTGATTAACACCTTGAAACGCACCCGAAAGACCACAGGCAGCCAGTGCAGCTCGCGCAGGAGCGGTGTTACGTGGGAGTACCTAGTACTCCCCAAAATAGCCGGCGCGGCTGCGTTCTGGACTAGCTGCAGTCTTCGAGCGCGTCCCAAGGGAAGCCCCATGTAGAGGGCATTGCAGTAGTCCAGCCGAGACGTCACCAGTGCATGAGTGACCGTGCGTAGGGCATCCCGGTCCAGTAGGGGGCGCAATTGGTGCACCAGGCGAACCTGATGGAACACCCCCCTTGCCACGGCTGCCACATGGTCATCCATTGACAGCCGGGCATCTAGGAGGACGCCCAAATTGCGCGCCCATTCCACAGGGGGCAATTGCTCGCCCCCTATGGTCAGCGATGGAATCAACTGACTGAACCGGGTTGCCGGTAGCCACAGCCACTCAGTCTTGGAGGGGTTGAGCTTGAGTCTGTTGTCCCCCATCCAGACCCCGACGGCTTCCAAACACCGGGTCATCACCTCGACAGCCTCGTTGGGGTGGTCTGGGGTGGAAATGTACAGCTGCGTATCGTCAGCGTACAGATGATACTCCACCCCAAAACCACGGATGATCTCCCCCAGCGGCTTCACATATGCGTTGAACAGAAGGGGCGAGAGGACCGACCCCTGAGGCACCCCACAAGTGAGTGGCCTCGGAGTCGACCTCTGCCCCCCTGCCAACACACATTGCGTCCGGTCGGAGAGGTAGGAGCCGAACCACCGCAAAACGGTGCCTCCAACTCCCATCCCCCCCAGCCGGCGCAATAGGATACCATGGTCGATGGTATCAAAAGCCGCCGAGAGATCTAATAGGACCAGGATAGAGGAACAACCCCTATCTCTGGCCCTCCAGAGATCATCGACCAACGCGACCAAGGCCGTCTCCGTGCTGTGTCCGGGCCGGAAGCCGGACTGGTGTGGGTCTAGATATTCGGATTCCTCAAGGTGTCGTGGAAACTGCTGTGCCACCACATTCTCTACAACCTTCGCTAAAAAGGGAAGGTTGGAGACTGGACGATAATTAGCTAGCTCCATCGGGTCAAGGGAAGGCCTCTTGAGTAAGGGCCTCACCACCGCCTCTTTCAAGGCAGCAGGAAAGGACCCCTCGCTCAAAGAGGCGTTCACCAGGCCCAGTAGCCAGCCTCGTGTCACTTCCCAGGATGCCAGTACCAACCAGGAGGGACACGGGTCCATTAAACATGTGGTAGGTCGCAGCCGTCCACGCAAGCTATCCAAATCCTCGGGGGCAACAGACGCAAACTCCTCCCAGAGTGGTCTCACAAGACTCACTGTTGGCGGCTATTCTGGTCCACTGAAGGGGGTCCATCCGCTCCGGATCTGAGCGATTTTGACCTGCAGATATTCCCCAAACTCCTCTGCTCTGCCCTGTAGAGGGGCTTCCCGCGTGCTCTGTGATAAGAGAGAGCGGGTCACCCGAAACAGGGCGGCAGGGCGCTTATCGGCGGACGCAATAAGAGTGGCACAATGTCTGCGTTTGGCCACTCTTAATGCCACAAGGTAAGTCCGTAAATAGGCTCTTACTTGTGTTCGGTCAGATTTGGAGCGTGAAGACCTCCACCTGTCCTCTAGGCGTCTCCTATGGCGCTTCATCACCCTCAGGTCCTCGGTAAACCAAGGAGCCCGGGTGGGTCGTTGCCGTAGGAGAGGCCGCAAAGGTGCAACCCGGTCCAAGGCCCCAGCGGCCGCCCTATTCCAGGCGGCCACTAGGTCCTCCGACCGAGAGCGGGTCAGGGCTACAGGAAATGGCCCAAGCTCCGTCTGGAATCTATCCAGTTCCATCAGGCGCCTGGGGCAGTACCGACTTGGACAGTGTGGTTCCGCCTCCTCGCGGTGGGGGGTAGCGCCAGGGAAGTCCAGACGGAGAGATGAGTAATCTGACCATGACAGGGGAGTAATAACTAAATCCCCTATTCCCAGATCACTCGTCCACTGCTCAGATACAAAAACAAGGTCCAGTGTGTGCCCACCTTCGTGTGTGGGGCCCTGAATTAATTGGGTCAGGCCCATGGCTGTCATGGAAGCCATGAACTCCCGAGCTACCTCGGATGCTTCCCCCGTCGACGGCAAATTGAAATCCCCCATAACCACAAGCTTGGGGGTCTCAACTGCCGTCTCTGAGATCAGCTCGAGGAGCTCAGGCAGGGCTGCTGACGTATAGCGAGGAGCCAAGTATACAATCAGCAAGCCCCACTGCCTCCCTGGGCCCCATTTCACACCAAGGGACTCACATCCGTGTATCTAAGGTACAGTGAGCTCTCTCGGCTCTAGACATTCCCGTATCACTACCGCCACCCCACCACCCTTACCCAAGGCTTGAGGCTGATGAAATGCACGGAAACCCGGCGGGCACATTTCCACAAGGGGTAAACCACCCTCGTGGCCCAACCAGGTCTCCGTTATCCCTGCAAGGTCCAGCTCCCCCTCTGAGATCAACTCATTAATGAGGGGGGCCTTGTTGGTCACGGACCTTGCATTGCAGAGCATCAGCCTCAGGCCTTGGCTCTGTAGTTCCTGACCACCTAGGTTGCGGGGGTTGGTACAAACGACCGGGTGTAACCAACAACCACGGTCTCCCAACCGACGCTGTGGTCTTCTCCTGTCCTCGCATCCCCCCCCTCCCCGCGACCGATGTAATAAGGCAACCCTCTATTGGAACGTTCTTTCCCCTCCCACCCCTCCACCACACTTACTTCCCTCCTGGACTCACCTGTTCGCCTGGCACTGGACCTCCTCCTGGACAGATTTCCCTCCCCTCCTACCCTAAAACCCTCCCTGGAGCCCCCTAAAAAGGATAAAAAACATTTCTTTAAAAACCCCCTAAGCCTCCGTTTCTTCCACCTCTCGGGGTCTATAAACCCGTCATCAAGGCGGGCCCTTGCAAGCGTCAAGGGCCATGCCTGCAAGAGGGGGGTCTCCCGCAGGCGGAGCAGGTCAAGCCTCGTATAAATAATCTTCAGAATCTTAAAAACACGATGGGGTCAAAGGTATTATAGATGGTAAATGGTCAGTCATAGAAAAAAAAGGGGGGGGGAAGAGATCTTAGATGTCCAAATGGTGGTCTGGGTGGAGGAGAGATGGTCCAAAGGGTAGATGATCCTAGGTGGTCCTAGGTGGGTGGGAGTTCATAGAGAGAGTTTAAAGATGGTAATCTGGAGTTCTTAAGGAATGGAGTTCCCGATTGGGAGGGGGCCGATGTTCTTGGGGGGCAGATGGTCTTGGCCTAAACACCCCTGTGGCCTACCTATAGCCCTAATATAGGGCTTCCGGTGACCTCCGGTGTTCCAGGCCGCCCCCAGCCGCCCCCAACCTCCATTCCAGTCCTACTCTCTCATGACTCCCACCTCAAATCCAGATGTTGGTGGGGACTCACCCAATCACCCAATGTCCTAATGATGTTACTGGCATCCATGACAACTCTTTCAGCGGCTGCTGTTGGAGCCAGCCTCTCTCCTTCCAGTGTCCTTCCAATGTCCTTCCAACTCCTTCTTTTTCCTCTCTCTCCTTTTTCCTCACTCTCCTTCCAGTCTCTCCTTCTCTCCTTCCAAGCCTCTCAGCTCACCAGCTCACTCCTTCCAAACCTCTCAGTTCACCCGTTCACCAGTCTCTTTCCATACAACCTCACATTCCTCCTTCCTGCCGTTCTCACATTCTTCCTTCCTGTCGCTCTCTGCAAAACGTCCCAAAACGCTCCAAAACGCTGTCACAAACGTCGCCATTTCCAGCTCTCCAACTCTCCAGCTCTCCAGCTCTCCAGCTCTCCAGCTCTCCAGCTCACCAGTCTCTTTCCTCACCAGCGCCACAGCCTCTTTCCTTCCAGCATCAGAATTCCAGCCTCACAATTCCTCCTACTAGCCATTCTCTCCAAAACGCTTCAAAGCGCTCCAAACATTGCCGCCGCCGCTGTCGCTGACACACACCCCGCCATTTCCGTTGCCGGTTTCTCTCCCCCATTCCGCACATCATCTGCTCTCTATCCTTCCCGCCAGTCTTCTGACCCACCCTGGCAGACCCAAATGGGTCAAAAATGAGCCAGGGTGGTCATGCTATCTGAGTCCCGACCCTCGGATGGAAATGAGGGTCGGATACAACCTTTCCGCCCATCGCTGCGCTCCTTGATATTCCGGAGCTTTAAGAGGCGACTGCCATCGCCGGAAGCTCCTCCTCCTCCTAAAGCGACTCTTTGCAGCTGAACCCGTTTTAAAACACCCAGACCTTTTATCGTTCAAGCTGACGCTAGTGATGTGGCGGTGGGGGCTGTGTTACTTCAAGCAAACGCTGACGGGCACCTGTAACCTTGCGCTTACACCTCCCGGAAACTGACGGAGACGGAGAGGCGATGGGCCATATGGGAAAGGGAAGCTTTTGCAGTCAGGTGGGCGTTGGTGACCTGGCGACATTTCCTTGAGGGAGCTAAACACCCTTTTGAGGTGTGGACTGATCACAAAAATTTGGAAGCATTAAAGACCCCTCGAAAACTTTCTCCTAAACAGATGCGCTGGGCGCAACATTTCAACAGGTTCAATTTCACCCTGAAATACATCCCTGGGGGGAAAATTTTATGGTGGATGCATTATCCAGACTCCCACAATACAACAGCTCCAAGTTGAGCGTGGTGCTTCCCGTTATCCCAGCGAAAAGTCTTGCTGCTCCAATGCTTATCAGAAGCCAAAGTGCCCCTAAGTTGGAGGTCAGAACAGACCTCATCTGCAAAATTAAGGAAAGCCTTGAGTCCGACTACTGGTTTAAGGAACATTCAAATGAATGCACCATGAAAGATGGACTAGCCTGGATAGGCGCTAAATTATATGTTCCTGCAAGAATGAAGCCTTTGGTATTACAACAAGCTCATGATTCCTGCATGGCTGGCCATTTTGGATTTGTGAAAACTCTACATCTCATCAAAAGACAATTTTGTTTGCCCTCTTTGAAAAAGGACATTGAATCATACGTGGCCAGTTGTCCTGTATGTGCGGCTGCTAAGCGACCTCCTGGGAAGCCCCAAGGCCTGCTTCAAGCTGTAGCCCATCCTGAATCGCCATGGAAGGAAATATCAATGGATTTCATTGTCGAATTACCTGAGAGTCAAGGAAATACCGTGATCTGGGTAGTCACGGATTTGTTCTCTAAACAGGTTCATTTTGTGCCTTGTTCCAAGATCCCTTCAGCTAAGTCCTTAGCTAAATTGTTTATTGCACATGTGTACCGTTTGCATGGGGTGCCAGAGCGCATAATATCAGATAGAGGGGTACAGTTCACCTCCCTCTTCTGGAAGGAGTTTTTGAAGTTGATTGGCTCCGCTCAGGTGTTAAGCTCCGCCCACCATCCTCAGACTAATGGTGCTTGTGAAAGGACTAATTCTGTTTTGGAGCAATATCTCCGGTGTTTTATCAATTATCAGCAAGATAATTGGACTGAACTGTTACCACATGCTGAAGTAGCGTACAACAACTCTGTGCACAGCAGCATCAGTTTCACACCGTTTAGACTTGTATTTGGACAGGATTTTGTGCCAATCCCTGAGTTGCCCCATGAAAAACCACAAGTTTTGTCCCTTTTGGAGTGGAGTGACCAGCTCCAAAAGGTTTGGCCCATAGCCCAAAAACCGTTGGAGGCTGCTCATCGAGCACACAGGAAACAGGCTGACAAGAAGAGGGTGAAAGAAAGGGAGTACAAGGTTGGAGATCAAGTTTTTCTGTCTACCAAATTTCTCCAAACTACCCAAAAGTTGAAGAAATTAGGGCCTAAGTATGTTGGTCCATTTCCTATTGTGAAGATCATTAATCCTGTTTCTGTACGGTTGGAATTGCCAAAGTACCTCAACCGCATTTACCCCGTATTTCATGTTAACCTGTTGAAACCAGTGCACACCTCTTCTTTTCGAACACCCATTCCGCCACCTCCTACCCCTCTTCTCATCGAAGGAGAGCAACAATTTGAGATCAAAGAAATTTTGGATTCCAGGAGACGTAGGAATCAGATTCAGTATCTGGTCTCCTGGAAACATTTTCCCCCATCCCAAGCTGAATGGGTTGATAAGTCCCATGTTAGAGCTCCTCGGCTTTTGCGGAGATTCTACTCTGCCTATCCCGATAAGCCCTAACTCGTATTGCCATACTTATGTCTAATCTGTCTTGTTCCTATTTTCTTTCTACCTTTTCCAGGGGTGATGTCCTTTCCTGACGGAGGGCCGGATGTCAGCCTCTGCTTTGCTGCTCACTTTCGGCTGCCATTGAAACGGGGAGGGGGGGAGATAAATGGTATTTGGGAGGGGAAGCTTGAGCACAGGAGTGAATGAAGAAGGGAGTCGTTTTCTCACCATCTACTGTGCATGCTGCAGATAGTGGAATTGCCGCCAAGGCCAACCATCCGCCATACCATCCTGATGATGGGTTTTGAAAGTGCAGCCCACATGACACCTGTGGGGTGTGGGGATTGGACTGGGGGTTGGGATCACTAGGGGGAGGGAGCTGGGTCACATATTGATATCTATGATTGTGCGCGCTTTTGCCTCAGATCTTGCTTTGCTAGCTGCTATCTACTCATAACCAGTAAAAGTACTTTTAATTCTGAAAAATGGACTTGAGTGGTTTCTTTCTTGGTTACTGATGGAGGCTGCACTGACAGGTATGGACGTTGTCCCAATGCCTGAGTATCCAAGGGATCTCCCCTCCTTAGTCAGCTTGACTGACTGGATGTCAATGCTGAGAGCAACCTGGGAAAATGTCAAAAAAGCAGTGGCTAAAGTAGCACAAAGTTATAAGAAACAGGCAGATAAACACCAGGCTCTGCAACGGCCATTCCCGGTGGGAGAGAAGGTTTACCTCTCCACAAAATATTTGAGATTAAAACTGCCTAGCAAGAAACTGGGGCCAAAGTTTATGGGACCATTCCCCATAGTAAAGATCATCAACCCAGTCACAGTGCAATTGAAACTGCCTCGATTGCTGGGGAAGATACACCTGGCGTTTCATAGTAACCTCTTAAAACCCATGATCGGATCCACTCTGAGACCACTACCCCAGGAGACCCTGGGCCCTGTGGTCATAGGGGGCCAAACCCATTATGAAGTTCAACGAGTCCTTGATTTGAGGTGGCACAGGAGAAAACTCCAATACTTAATCAAGTGGAAGGGCTACCCCTTATCAGAGGCATCTTGGGTAAAAAGTAGGAATATCCAGGCTGATCACCTTATAGCAAAATTCCATGCAGAAAATCCAGGCAAGCCTGGGGGAGGACCGCATCCCTAAGTTGTACACCTGTACTCAAATTGCTTTGTTTTACACAGGTTGCTTTCGGTAAGTGAGGGGAGCCAGATGTCAAGTTGCAAAGTGTTGCCATGACTACTATCAAGTGGCGTAGAGAAGGGAGGAGAATTCCATGCATACTTTTGCTAGAGTCAGGTCTCATATTCTTGTAACTAGCATGTGAATATGCATGTCCATAACCTGCCATAGCATCTTGTTGGTGAATGTGAGTTATGACCAAGGCAGGGGGGAGGGGACACAGGGGTAAAGTTCAGATGCCATTAAGTGTAAATCAGTTTTGGCTCCACAGGAGTACATGCCAGGATGTTGATCCTAATAAATGAATGGATTTCTTTTGAACTTTGTCTGGAGGCTCGTGAATTAATTAGGACATCTTCTGGGAACTTCACAGTATTCATTGCCTTAGTGCTTTGTTGGTCAGTTCATGCTGCTGGAAGTTAAACTGCATTTTCAAACCATTTCTGTGTTTGGCTCTTTTCATTAACCCTTCGGAACCAGAGACTTCCATTGTTTTAGTGTATATCAGTATATCATCTAGGTAAACAAGGACCCCTTTATAAAGGTGTTCATGCAAGACTTCATTAATCAGATGCATGAACACAGCAGGGGCTCCTTGTAACCCAAAGGCCGTGACCCTAAACTGATAGCTACCTAACGGACAATTGAACGTTGTTTTCCATTTATCTCCCACTTTGATTCAGATCCTGTAATAGGCCTCCCTGAGATTGAGTTTAGTGAATATGTGGCCCTCTGCTAATCAGGCCAACATATATTTCATCAATGGAAGCGGGTAGAGGTGCTCAATGCAAACTGCATTGATACCTCTAAAGTCAACACACAGCCTTAACACTCCATCTTTTTTTCCCTGAAACAGCACTGGAGCAGCTACCCGTGATCGGGCTAGTTGTATAAAACCCCGCTTAAGATTCTTTTCAATATACGCTCACATCTCGTAAGGAGACATTGAGTACATGCGAGGTTTCGGTAATCGTGACCCAGGGATTATCTCAATAGCACAATCAGTGGGCCTGTGGGGAGGCAAGGTATCACAACCTTGCTCAGTGAACACCTCCCTTAGATCATCATACACTAGTGGATTTGTTGCCTCCTTCCCCCCTTTGTCAGACTCCAACCCCATGGCAAGTTGCTCATGTGGAGGTGGGTTAGGGCCAAGTCCGATCTGAAGATGCCTACTACCTCCCCCTCACCAAATAGTGGGACTCCACTTGTCTAATCAAGCTAAACCCAATACAACCTCCTCGGTAATTCCCAGGACAACCATGAAACGTATGACCTCCCTATGTGGGCCTAGCTCCATCGTGACCTGGTCAGTTATATGGGTTGCCGGCTGGCCCCCCAACAAAGAGCCCTCCATTTGTTCGAAACGTATGGGCTGGGATAATCTCCTCACAGGTACCCCCATCTTAGCAGCAGTATCAGCACTTATAAGACACCTAGTGCATTCTGAGTCTATTAAGGCTTTGCACTCCCAGCAGGTTTTTGCTTTTAGGGTAATAATAATAATAATAGTAATAATAATAATAATAATAATAATAATAATAATAATAATAATAATAATAATAATAATAATAATTTATTAAATTTCTAGACCGCCCCCTCTCCCCGGAGGGACTCGGGGCGGTGTACAGGAATAAATTTAAAACATACAAACAATCATACACATAGGTAAAAACCAAATTAAACAACCCCTGTACAATTTATAAAAATTAAAAAACAAGCCTTAAAACCAATCTTAAAAATTTAGAAATAGAACTGAGGTGGGATAGGTGGAATTAGGCCAAGCCGGCTAGCTGGAATAGGTGGGTTTTAAGTTTCTGACGGAAGGAGCGGAGATCCGTAGTCATTCTAATGTCAGGGGGAAGGTCATTCCAGAGGGTCAGGCCCATCACAGAGAAGGCCCTTCCCCTAGGCGTCGCCCGCTGGCACAGCCTAGTGGACGGCACCCGGAGGAGTCCCTCTCTGTGTGAGCGAATCGGTCGGAGGGATGTATGGGGCAGGATACGATCCCGCAAATAACTAGGTCCTGTCCCATGGAGCGCCTTAAAAATGATGGTCAACACCTTGAAGCGCACCCGAAAAGCCACAGGTAGCCAGTGTAGCCCGGGCAGGAGAGGTGTTACGTGGGAGTACCTAGAGACTCCCGAGACTACCCACGCGGCCGCATTCTGAACCAGCTGCAGCCTTCGGGTGCATCTCAAGGGGAGCCCCATGTAGAGAGCGTTACAGTAGTCTAGCCAGGACGTCACAAGCACATGAGTGACTGTGCGAAGGGCGCTCCGGTCCAATAGGGGACGCAATTGGCGCACCAGGCGAACCTGGTGGAACGCCCCCCGGGCCACGGCTGTCACATGGTCATCCATGGACAGCCGGGTATCCAGAAGGACGCCCAAATTGCGTACCCGATCCACGGGGGCCAGACGTTCACCCCCAATGGCCAGTGATGGAGTGAGCTGGTTGAACCAGGGCGCCGGTAGCCACAGCCACTCAGTCTTGGATGGGTTGAGTTTGAGTCTGTTACTTCCCATCCAGATCCGTACGGCTTCCAGACACCGGGACATCACTTCGATAGCATCGTTGGGGTGGTTTGGGGTAGAAATGTACAGCTGGGTATCATCCGCGTACAGATGGTAGTCTACCCCAAACCCACGAATGATCTCGGCAAGCGGCTTCATATATGTATTGAACAGGAGAGGCGAGAGGACCGACCCTTGTGGCACCCCACAAGAGAGCGGCCTCGAGGTCGACCTCTGCCCCCCTGCCAATACAAATTGCGCTCGGCCAGAGAGGTAAGAGGAGAACCACCGCAAGATGGTGCCCCTCACCCCCAGCCCCTCCAGTCGATGCAATAGTATACCATGGTCGATGGTATCGAAAGCCGCCGAGAGATCTAATAGGACCAGGATGGAGGAGCAACCCCCATCTCTAGCCCTCCAGAGATCATCCACCAATGCGACCAATGCCGTCTCCGTGCTGTGGCCGGGCCGGAAACCGGACTGGCGCGGGTCCAGATAATCATTTTCCTCCAAGTGGCGCGGAAACAGTTGTGCCACCACACTCTCTACAACCTTCGCCAGAAAGCAAAGGTTGGAGACGGGACGGTAGTTGGCTAACAGAGCTGGGTCCAGGGAAGGCTTCTTGAGGAGGGGCCTCACCACCGCCTCTTTCAGGGCGGCCGGCAGAAACCCTTCACTCAAGGAAGCGTTGACTAACTCCTGGAGCCAGCCTCGTGTGACCTCCCAGGATGCCAGTACAAGCCAGGAGGGACACGGGTCCAATAAACATGTGGTGGCTCGCAGTCGCCTAGGCAGCCTGTCCATATCTTCGGAAGCAACAGAGTCAAACTCCTCCCAGAATGGGACCTCATGACCCGCCTCCGACGTCCCTTCCAGACCACTAGTAGGGACCAACTCGCTTCGAATCTGAGCGATTTTGTCCTGCAGATACTCCCCAAATTCCTCTGCTCTGCCCTGCAGAGGAGCTTCCCGCGGCCTCTGTTGGAGGAGGGAGCGGGTCACCCCAAACAGGGCGGCAGGGCGGTTATCTGCGGACGCAATAAGAGTGGCACAATACTGACGCTTGGCCACTCTTAACGCCACAACGTAAGTCCGTAAATGGGCTCTTACGTGAATTCGGTCAGATTCAGAGCGTGATGATCTCCATCTGCTCTCTAGGCGTCTCTTGTGGCGCTTCATCACCCTCAGCTCCTCGGTGAACCAAGGAGCCTGGGTGGTTCGCTGCCGCAAGAGAGTCCACAAAGGCGCCACCCGGTCCAAGGGCCCAGCGGCCACACTATTCCATGCAGCCACTAGGTCCTCCGAACGGGTGTGGGTCAGGGCTACAGGAAATGGCCCGAGCTCCGTCTGGAACCTATCAGGTTCCATCAGGCACCTGGGGCGGAAACATCTTGGGCACTCTGGTTCCGCCTCCCCGCGGTGGGGAGTAGCGGCTGGAAAGTCGAGCCGGAGCAGTGAGTGATCAGACCATGACAGGGGGGTGATAGCTAAATCCCCTACTCCCAGATCACTCCTCCATTGGCCAGAGACAAAAATAAGATCCAGTGTGTGTCCTCCCTCATGTGTGGGGGCCTGAATTATTTGGGTCAGGTCCATGGCTGTCATGGAAGCCATGAACTCCCGAGCTACTTCGGATGCCTCCCCTACCGATTGCAGGTTGAAGTCACCCATGACCAATAGTCTAGGCGTTTCAACTGCCATCTCGGCGATCACCCCAAGGAGCTCGGGCAGGGCTGCTGATGCATAGCGAGGAGCCAGGTATACAATTAGCAAGCCCAACTGCTTCCCTGGGCCCCACTTCACACACAGGGACTCACAACCGGCTATCTGTGGCACAGTGGTCTGTCTCGGCTCAAGACTTTCCCTCACAATGACCGCTACCCCACCACCCCTGCCTAGTGCCCGTGACTGATGAAATGCGCGGTAGCCCGGCGGGCACATTTCCACGAGGGGGAGGCCTCCCTCGTGGCCCAGCCAGGTCTCCGTAATTCCTGCCAGGTCCGGCTCCCCCCCTGACACCAGGTCGTTAATGAGGGGGGCTTTGTTGACAACGGACCTGGCATTGCATAGCATCAGCCTCAGGCCCTGGCTCTGTAGGTCCTGACCACCTAGATTGCGGGGGTTGGGACATATGACCGGCCGTACCCAACGACTGCGGTATCCCAACCGGTGATGCGATCTCTGTCTACCCTCGCACCTGCCCCTCCCCACGACCGTTGGAATGAAAAGACCCTCTTCTGGAGTATCGCTACTCCCCCCCCTTAATGGCTCCGCTCCTTTCCTTAACTCCACCCACCGGCTTGGCACTGGTCCCTCCCTCAGCCCGGCTAACCCCTCCCCCCACCCTAGAACCCCCTAAAAAACGAATTAAAATTTTTGCTAAAAACCCCCTGAGGCCACGCCTCGCCCCCAGGGTAACTGGCACAAGGAAAGGTTTTATAGCATTGCACACCATAGGGTCTTCCTCCTCCTCTTCATCACTCTCACTGGCCAGTACACCTTCATTCATAATGGGTATGCCATCGCCCTGTGGTGATTGAGCCACTTTCTGTGCTCCCCTGGAGGACGCCACTGGTTTCTGGACACTCTTCCTCGCCATTCCTGGCCAAGTGACAGGCTTTACGGTTGGTGCCTTTACAATCGCCTCTGGAAATTCTACAGCTCTGTGACCCAGTGGAAACACAACTTTGGCATGCAAGGAGGTCCAGTTCTAACTGGCATTGCAATCAAAGGACTTGTTGTTATGGGTGGTGCTGTCAGCGTAGTGGGGCTGCTTTTAGTTGGCTTTTCAGATGGTCTTTGACCCCATTGCATCCAACCCGTTTTCAATCCATCATCCCGCAACTCAGCATCCAATTCAGTCACCGCCTGGAACCAATGTATAAGGTGAGGTATCAGGCCCCAGTATACACATGCTCTCCTTAACCCACAGTTGAGACCAACCTTTAACTGATATATGACCAATCTCTCTGGCCAGTCCCTGACCTTCCTGGCAAGTCGTCGAAATTCTCTGATGCAATCAGTTACTGCCCGGCCCCTCTGTTTGACTGCCAGCAACTCTCCCTCCGCCCATTGTGCCCTAATACTATCTTCAAACCGTTCCTGGAACACCGCCAGGAACAGACCAATGTCTCCCAGCTCTCTGGCATGGTCGCTATGCAGGTCAGTGACCCATTCAGCCGCCTCTCCCTCCATGACTGCCACTACGGCCATAACCATAGACCACTGAGATAGGTATAATTGTCCATACTTATCCAGATGGTTAATAACTTGTCCAATGAAAAGGGCTACTCTATCTGGGCTTCCATCAAAAGATGCTTTGACAGCTGGCGGATCCCAAGGACCCATTGGAACTGGTCCATAGCCCAGCGACCTAGGCTAAGGAGGCCTTGTTGAGGAGTCCTTATATCCTTTCTCCCCTCTGGCCACACCTCGACTGTCATATGATGTGCCCATCCGTGTTGTACCTTGCACTGCTGGTCTCTGTTCCTCAGTAACCCCCTGGCCCAATCCATAGGGTGGTATCACTCCAGGGTGGCGCTATACTGGTGCAACCCTTCATCTGAGGCACGTGTCTCCTGGGACAAACGGGGTGGCTCCTGCTCTCTACGCCAACCACCACCAAGAACCGGCTCCTTAAACCCGTGCGACCCAAACATTTCTCTTATAACGTCCAGAGTTTGATTACCTAACGCAGTTGAATAACTCAATTCGTCTTCCAAAATCCTTCTTTCTCTCCATTGTGAAAAATGTCCTCCAGTGGGTGTGAAGGTAGGAGGACCCTGCATACGCTTGAAACTTCCAGGGCCCAGGGGACCTGGCCAACATCCACCTATGGCACCCAGATCATGCTGCTTACCCTGGTGCCCAACAGCACCCTCCTACACTCCCAATTGAGGAGGCTGCAATTTGTTTATGCATCTTATAAAATTCTTGGACATGGTGCCAAGTGCCCCAATGACAATGGGTATCACTGTTACATGCTTCATCCATAGCTGTGTAGTTTCGATGGCCAGGTCGCAATATTTCATTATTTTTTCTAGTTCTTTTTCTTTGACTCTGGCATCTCCAGGAACAGCAATGATAATATTAATATTAATATACATCCATATTGTGTGTGAACAGAGTTGGTTCTGGGTATCATTCATATTAATCCAATTCACAGTAACACAGAAACTTTAGCATTTCAAAAGGAAACTTTTATTGAAAGGAAGTGAATGCAAGACAATGCAAAGCAGGGTCTGAGTTTTCCCCAGGCAAATCCTTTAGCATAAAGTGGTTAGAAACCCCTCCTCTCAGTTTGATGTTGAATGAGCCAATCCACAGGTGTGAAGATGTTGTGGAAACAGTCGTCCTGAGAAAGAGATAAGGAGTCGGTCGTTCTCATGCACTTCTTCTGTGAGGCTTCCAAACTGAGAGAAAACAGATGGCCCTCCCCGCTTGTACATCCCCCAAGGTAAATCAAAGCACAGGGCAGAATAGGTGACAGGGTAAAAGTTATAAACAAGGGAATTACAGGATACATAGGAAAACAAGATGAGAGCAATAAGTAAGTAAAAGAATCCGCGGTCCCCTCCCCACTTGAATGGCAGTATCACAATAGGGATCTGACAGGTAGCTCTGTTTTTAACTTTTGAGTCAAATCCCATCCCTCTTCAGGTCTCAGCCTTTGCATGTGTTGTCTGGTGGTGGCTTGCGTTGCTTGTTGGGGGGCGGGGGTGTCTTGTATTTTCTGTTATGGATTGCACCAGTAGAGGCTAAACCAATTTCATTGTACAGTAGCTTGGATCCCTTCCATGCTAGTCCATCCCTCATGGTCAGTGTTAGGGTGTAACCAACAAGTTGGGTAGACAATATATTGCACAAGGCATGTTATGTATCTTTAAGAGAGTAGATCTGCTAATTAGTAGATTACAGCATTTAAATTGCAGCTGATGTTCTCTCTCTCTCTCTCTTGATTGATGTATGATAACTGCTGTCTAACTGTTACTACTGTTGCTACTACTTACTGTGTGTAAGTTATTTGCTACTTGTATCCAAGTTATCTTGGTAGTATTGGACTGTTTTTTCTGTGTATGACTTTTTGGCTGTGTTTATGGATTTTGCTATATTCTTCAAAAAGTAAAGTTTATTTTGTTACTTTACTATCCATTATTCAGTGTGGTTGCTTTATCTATCGCACGCTGCGTATACTTTACAGGGTTGCTCTGTTATAACCTCGACCTGGGGTTCATTGCTAGTGCTTAATCGCACTAGTACCACTAACATTGGTTATGGGCCCAGACGCCCTGCCTTAATCATAATTTTATTTTTATTTTTATGCACCACTTTTTGGATAGTTTATTTTTGTGAATATGGCACAAGAACAGTCTGCTGCACTCTCCATGATTACCCGGTTTGATGGAACCAACTATGTTTCCTGGTCCTTGAAGTGTTCCCTACTTCTGCGTAGAGAAGGACTGTGGTCTGTGGTTCAGAACCCACCGGATGTTACAGGTTGGGATCCTGCTGATAATGAGGATGCGAAGAAGATTGCGCAGTTTAACAGGGACAATGAGAGAGCTCTCTGCATTATTGGACTAACACTGAATGACCAGCAACTGGTCCATATTCGTGGCGAAGAGTCTGCTGCTAGGTGTTGGAACACATTGCGGAGAATTTATGTTCGGGACAGTGTGGGTGCTCATATTCATCTCACACGGAAACTGTTTAGAGCCCGTTTGCAAAAAGGTGGTGATATGTTGGCTCATTTAGACTTCATGAAGAAAACTTTGCAGGATTTGCAAGAAAAAGAGTTAATTTTTTCTGAGCTTCAACAGGTGTATATTATTCTATCATCGCTTGATGAAAGCTACGACTCTTTTGTTTCCTCATTGGAAGTTCTTTCACGTGATGAACTGACATTATCTGAGGTTACCGGGAGATTGCTTGAAGAGTCCAGACGAAGAGAGGATAGAGTTCAGTTCAGAGACAATCAATCACAAGAAGAAACACAGTTTTCAACTGTAAATTTTGTTAAGAAATGTTATTCTTGTGGTGGTAAGGGGCATATTGCTAAGAACTGTAAAAATAGCAAGAAAAGGAGTGTTGCTAATAGTAAAAGAAAAAGCAACAATGTTACTGTAACTGTAGCTAAGGTTGATAAGGCTGTAAACCATAGTTTCTGGGTGGTTGACAGTGGCGCATCCCATTCTATAACTAAGGTTAAAGAAAGGTTTGTTACTATGAAGGCTAGCAAACAGCATATTTCCTTAGCAAATGGTTGGAAAATCAAGGCTTCAGGTGAAGGTACAGCTTATTGTCCATGTATTAATGAAAAAGTGGAAATGTTATATGTACCTAAAATGAAATTTAACCTATTATCTGTAAAAGACCTTGTGAAATGTGGGTTTACAGTAACATTTAAGAATGATAGATGTATTATTGAAAAGGAAGGTAATAGTGTTATTGCCAATTTGGAGAATAATTTATTTATTCTACATGAGAACTCTTTAAATATTGCGAGTTCTGAACCTGATTATAAGAATAAACAGCCCCATGATAACTGTATACATCTACTTCATAGACGTTTAGGCCATGTAAATTATAAAATGGTACGTCAAACTGTTATTCTATCTAATGGAATCAATTTGAAACCTTGTTCAAAATATCTTAACTGTAATGCCTGTAACCAGGCTAAAAGTAAGGTTACTCCTGCAAACCGGTTTCAAGGATTTAAGACATCTAAACCACTGGATGTAGTGTTTGCAGACCTAATTGGCCCTAAGAAACCTAGCTTAGGAGGTGCCTGCTATATACTCAGCATTATGGACCATTATTCTAGGTATGGTTTCTGTTATGTAATGAAATCAAAGGCAGAAACTTTCCAACATTTTACTAAATGGTTAAAGTTTGTTGAACGTAAGATGGATAAAAAAGTACTTTGCCTAGTCACTGATAATGGGTCTGAATTCACTAATCATAGGTTTACATCAATGTTGGAGAATGCTGGTATAGAACATAGGCGTTCTGCCCCCTACAGGCCAGAACATAATTCATTTATTGAAAGACGTGGTCAATCATTGCAGGCAATGACCAGAACTATGCTAGTTGATTCTGGTTTGTCAGAAAAGCTTTGGGGTGAGGCTATAATGTGTGCAAACCATATTCTGAACATAGTAGTTAACTCAACTACTGGTAAGATTCCTTATACTCTTTGGCATGGTAGGAAGCCTGATTTGAGTTATTTACACACATTTGGTGTCCCTGCTTGGGTGCATATTCCCTCACAGACTAGACGGAAGGATCAAAGCAGAGCTAGGAAAATGGTTTTTGTTGGGTACAATTCCAATCATAGATCGTTTAGGTTCTGGGAACCTGGAACTCGGAGAATTATGCACAGTGCTAGTGCTAAATTTTCAGAACATGTTGGTTGGGAGAAGCTAGAACAAGAGTTTCACAAGGTTTGTGATGATATAGATGTTGATCGTTTGGTTAATCATGATACACCAAATGAGCAGTTAGAGAATCAGGATGGTCCATCTATTACTCTGAAAGGGGAGGAAGATGTAGATGTAGAATCTACTCGTGAGGTGGAACAGGATGATCCTGTAAGTCCTGTATTGCCTAGGAGGTCTACTAGGGACAGGCATCCACCCGACAGATACCAAGCCAGTGTAGTATTGCAAGTTAGCATAGAACCTTCTAGTTTTGCAGAGTTAAGGCTGTATCCTGAAAAGGAAAAGAAATTGTGGAAGACAGCTATGGAGAAGGAGTTGAAATCCTTACAGGAATTGAAAGTTTATGAAGAAGCTAGGCTCCCTTCAGGGGAGAGTGCAATTGGCTGTAGATGGGTGTTTAAAATTAAAAACGATGCTGCTGGCAATGCTATTTATAAGGCTCGTTTAGTTGCTCAAGGGTTTTCCCAAACTGAGAGGGATTACGATGAGGTTTTTGCTCCGAGCTTGAAAGCCTCTACGTTGAGGGCATCATTGGTGTGGGCTGCTAAATATCAGTGTAATGTTACC
Organism: Natrix natrix natrix; assembly: GCA_029891615.1. NCBI lineage: Eukaryota > Metazoa > Chordata > Lepidosauria > Squamata > Natricidae > Natrix > Natrix natrix. The sequence continues at coordinate 16,753 of JAKRSK010005036.1, read as the reverse complement.
CATATTGATGTTGAAACAGCGTATCTGCATGCTCCATTGCAGCATACCATTTATATGAAGATGCCACCAGGTGTGGATTCTAATGGCCAGACTGGTTGTTGGAGACTTAAAAAAAGCCTTTATGGTTTAAAACAATCCGGTTTTGAGTGGAACAGATGCATAGTAAATGAATTAAAAGCTATGGGATTTATTCCAGGTTTGGCTGATCCTTGTTTGTTTAGACGGGTGAAAAATGGTTTGATCTCGTTGTTGCTTTTGTTCACGGACGATATAGCTATTATTACTAGGTCTGAACAGGAAGCTATTGACATTGTTTCACAATTAGAGAGTAAATTTAAAATCCGGAATTTGGGTGAAATTAAGCATTATCTGGGCTTAGACGTGGTTAGAACCAGTAAAGGTTTTAAGCTGTCACAGGCTAGTAAAATTAATCATTTGCTTAAGAAATATAGCATGGAGCTATGTAAGACTGCAAAGACACCAATGGCATTGGAGTTTAAACCTGAGGTAACTGAGGGTACTGGTTTTGATAAGGGAATCTATCAATCTTTGATAGGTAGCCTAATGTACCTAAGTAATTGGTCTAGACCAGATATATCATTTAGTGTGAACCAACTGGCTAGATTCAATGATAGTCCTTCAGAGAGGCATTGGCAAGCAGCAAAGCGTGTGCTGCGTTATTTGAAGAAAACTATCCACTATGCATTGTATTTAGAACCGAATAGGGATTTAGTTTTGACTGTTTATGCTGATGCGAATTTTGCAGCTGCTATAGATAATAGGAAGTCAACTTCCGGTATAGCCTTTATGCTAGGTGGTGTACTGATTGGATGGAGGTCGATACGACAGAAACACATAAGCTTATCCACAATGGAAGCTGAGTTTTCATGTTTGTCGTTGACATGTACTGAGCTGATATATTATAAGCAGTTGCTTATAGATATGGGATTAAGTATCAATGAACCTTTTACTGTTTATGAAGATAATCAGGCAGCAATAAAAATGGCGACTAGTTTAGCTATTAAGACGAGATCGAAGTATACTGATTTGAGGTATCTTAATGTTCGACAAAGCATTAAGGATGGCCTGATAAAGTTGGAATATTGTTCAACTGAAGACAATTTAGCAGACAACTTCACTAAGGCACAAAGTTCAGTGAAACATACCTCATCATGTGAAGGTTATCATCTTACATTGTGAGTGGATATATTGATCTACCCAAAGGGGAGAATGTTAGGGTGTAACCAACAAGTTGGGTAGACAATATATTGCACAAGGCATGTTATGTATCTTTAAGAGAGTAGATCTGCTAATTAGTAGATTACAGCATTTAAATTGCAGCTGATGTTCTCTCTCTCTCTCTCTTGATTGATGTATGATAACTGCTGTCTAACTGTTACTACTGTTGCTACTACTTACTGTGTGTAAGTTATTTGCTACTTGTATCCAAGTTATCTTGGTAGTATTGGACTGTTTTTTCTGTGTATGACTTTTTGGCTGTGTTTATGGATTTTGCTATATTCTTCAAAAAGTAAAGTTTATTTTGTTACTTTACTATCCATTATTCAGTGTGGTTGCTTTATCTATCGCACGCTGCGTATACTTTACAGGGTTGCTCTGTTATAACCTCGACCTGGGCTTCATTGCTAGTGCTTAATCGCACTAGTACCACTAACAGTCAGAACGTCTTTATTATCTGTGAGCCAGGGGTCAGCTGGAAGAACGGTTTTTAGTGCAGCTGTCAGCTTGTTCCATCTGGGGTCGTGTGGTCTTCTGGCTTGGCCTCTGGTGATGACCTGTGCAGCTTGTTGTGCAGAGGGCATGATGGTGTGGACGACTTCTTCTCTGTGGCTGTCAAACTGTGGTTTTCTTGACAAGGCATCGGCAAGCAGATTTTTTCCCACTGGATGTACTTCAGCTCAAAGTTAAATCGTCTGAAGTATTGTGCCCAACAGATCTGTTTGGGAGATAATTTTCTAGGGGTTTTTAGTGCCTCAAGGTTCTTATGATCAATCCAAACTTCAAAAGGCACCTTATCCCCTTCAAGAAAATGCCTCCAAGAGGGCCCAGTGAAATGTGTAGGCTTCTTTTTCCCAAACAGCCCACCTCCTCTCTGTGTCGGTAAGCTTCTTGGACACATATGCACAAGGCAGGAGCTGTCCTTGTAGGTCTTTTTTGTAAGAGCACAGCAGCTATGGCTACATCACTAGTGTCTGCTTGGATGATGAACTGTCTCTCGGGGTCTAGGTATTTAAGGATCAGCTCCTCCACAAAGAGTCTTTTTAATTTTTCGAAAGCTCTTTGGCAGTCCATCAACCAGGTGAGTGGTTGATTCGGTTGCAGTTTGGTGGGAGGAGGTCCAGTTTTCAGCAGTTCTGTCAAGGGGAGAGCGACTTTTGCGAAAGCTGGAATAAAAGTTTACAAACCCTAGGAAACTTGTCATAAGAAAATTCCAATAGGAAACAAAGGCAACAACACAAGCAATAATTCGTACTTTAAGATCAGAGGTTTATTGTTTCTAATAATTTGGAATATTAGAAATGAATAGATATAAAAGATATAATAGCAGTAATACACTGCATTAACAAATCATTGCAGTGGGCCAATGAGAAACAGCAAGTTCTACAAGGACAGCTATAAATCAAAGAGCTCTGAACTGATCTTGAACCCTATCTTTTATACTGTTCTTCTAACCACATACTTGCTTCACAACCTCACTAACTGTCACTTTCTGTGAACACCTGTGTACATTACTTTCAATTCCTCTCTTCCAACAGTTTCATTCTTCCTGTTTTAAACGAATCCATACAAGTGCATATTTTGCAAAAATAAAAAAAATAAAAAATTCACAGTTAGCAACAGTTCAGCAGGATTACAAATATTTCTGGTAAATTTTGAAATCATCCTAGCTGAAAACTTTGGTTCATATCTCTTTCTTCTGGGGCCTTCTATTATCCATAGGACTTATTGAATCTAATAGATCAATAGGCCATATTTCTTGGTTCTCACACTTTGAAGCTGTTTGTGGGTGTGTGGAGGTTGCCAGTCTAGCACCGCTTTCACTTTTCCTGGGTCCATTTCTACCACCACCACCACCCCACTGGAAATCCTGAAAGCCGAGTTTTTGTAGAATTCAAATTTTGAATTTCAAGTTTTTTATTTTTTACATATCTGTGTGTAAATAGTTTGGTACCTGAGTATCATATATTTCATACAAAAAAAGTATTATTCATATTTGTTTCATTTAACAATCTTATATAATGCTAGTAGTAATACACATCTTTATATTAAATTTTAATCTTTCGTTGTTTAATTATTCAGTGTTTCAATATACTATTTTTGTACCAATCATCCTATCTTAATTATTGTAACTTTTGATGTGAATAAAATATTATCAATCATATTTGTTACATTTAACGAACTTATATAACTAATATTAATACCAACATTTATCTTACATTAAGTTTTTCCATTGTTACTTATTCAACTTGCTATTTGATTGTCCAATATTTAAATATATTGTTTTTATATCAATCACCATATTCTATCATAATACAACTAAAATATTAATCATATATTATTACATTTAGCATACATATGCATTTTCATAATGAATTATCATTTTTCATTTTCAGTCAGTAACTCTATGTATTGTTTTAATGCCAGTCCCCATGTTAACTAAATACACGTATTAATACCATCTTTCATAAAATATTATCCATCATATTTATTACATTTAATAAACATATATTTAAATTAAGCTCTTTCATTATTTGCTTATTCAATTTATAATCCTTCATTTTTTAATTATTCAATATTTCAGTATGTTATTTTTGTATCAGTCTTCATCTTCTGCATATCATGTGTTTTAATACAAATAAAGTATTATTAATCATATTTATTACATTTAACAAACCTACCGACATTCATATTAAATTATAATTTAGTAATACCATCCTTCAAATTCAAATTTCCCCTTATTATTGCTTCACCTTATTACGTAAAAATGTGTGTTTTATTGATCCCCCTTTCTCCAAATCCCTTCCCTCTATTTTTTTTCTATTAAACATATTCCCTAGTCTAACCATCATCTCTTACCTGCCTTAAAGCTTTGATTATTCTTTTCTTAGCTTGTCTTCCATATTCTGCTCTTGAGTCTTTATTTTTATCTGTTTCCTCATCTTGCCTACTTATTTTAAACTTTCTTCCCTTTTCTATCCTTTTCCATTGTCTAGTTTCCAAAATATCTACTCTTGCCCCTATCTTTCTCCCATAAAAATCTTCCTGTTTCCCCAGTTTCTTTTTAAATTTCCTTAAAGCACTCTCCCCTTGGCTTATGTCATCAATCCCTGTTGTTTTTACTATTATCTCCCCCCCTCTGCTCCATTTGTTTTGTCTGTCTCCTTTTTCTATCCTCCTCTTCCTGAGTGTCTTGAACAATCACTGTCTCTTCCATTATATTTACCAGCATTTCATCTATGCTCTCCATTTTCTCCATGATTTTCTGGCAGTGTCTTGTCAGTGTCTCTGTCAGGCGTGCTCTCAGGGTTCCAAATAACATCCGTAATTTTGGATGTTATATGGAACCCTGACAGTCTCCTTTATTCTTTGAAATGCCCATGCCACCTCTTCCCAAGTTCCACTCCCTTCTTCTTGATGAAGCATCTCATCAAGTTTTATTGAATCCTGTTGCAGTAGTATCTGATCCACCATTAAGGGCTAAACAAAAAACATGTGCTCAGAAGAACTATCTCTGGTAATTTTCCACTACGTGTAGGCCTCTGGAAGGAGGCTGAACCACGTTAGGAGGAAAAACAAAGGAGACAAAAGGATCTCATCACCACAATGCCAGGATGAGCAGCCAATGTAAACATGACCAAATATGGTAGTAAACCTAGTACAGGAAACATGACCAAATATGGTAGTGTTAAACCTATTACAGGAAGCATGACCAAATATGGTAGTAAACCTATTACAGGAAGCATGACCAAATATGGTAGTGTTAAACCTAGTACAGGAAGCATGACCAAGTATGGTAGTAAACCTATTACAGGAAGTATGACCAAATATGGTAGTGTTAAAGCTATTACAGGAAGTGTGACCAAATATGGTAGTGTTAAACCTATGTATGTACCCTTTACTCCGCCCTTCCTTGTTTACCAATAAAAGAGGTCCCCAGAGGCAACTCTGGGTGCGGCTTCATCCCGAGGAACCCTGCGTGGTGTTTTTTCACTCTCCATCTCATGAAATCGCCCCCCGGAGAAGGCCTCTGGCCCAACCCGGGAAGATTGAGCCCTGGTTTTCCACAGAATCCTTTTTTTGGTCCAATAATCCAAAGACCGTATGTTCAAGCTTACAAACACTTCTCAAAATATTCACTGTTCTTGTTTCTTTATATTCCAATCTTAATCTGCCTGTTCCTCTGGAGTGCCCCTGAAATCTTCCAGCACCTCCTTAAATCCCTCTAACAAACAAAATTTTGGGAATGTGTTGTTCTTTCCATCAGCAAGTGACACTCTTTAATTAAATTTCAATATTAAGCTGTTTTTTTTTAATTTTCCATGATGTAACGATAATGTTAATTTTTGAGTAAATAATTCCAGCATTTCAAAGTGCCATTCCAATAAAACGCCTGTCCAGTTTAAAAGTCCAATTTTCTATATTTTTAGCAATTTTTCTATCTTCTCCCCCCCCCCCTTCAATTTTAGCATTTTTTCAATGTGCCTGGCTGCTGCTGTATTAAATAATTGTGAATCCTTTTCCAAATTCTTTTTGGGATTTGAGAATTCAAATAAATAAAGTTCTTCTCACCCAGTTCCACACTGTCCACCAACGTCCCTCCAGCACTGTGCTTAGATGGTCATTCTCTCTCCCATCTTTGTGTCAGCCATCTTAGACTGTCTCTTCTCCCATCGTGGCATAGAGAAACAGTTCTGGTGTTCATCAGGAGATTGTGATCTCTCCTTCGACCTCACAGAGCATTACTCCTTAGCTTCATCAGTCCTACAGAGTGACTTTTCGGCTCCCTTGGAGCCCACAAACAGGAGAAAACCAGCACAGGAATAGAGCTGACCTCTTCTCTGTGGCTGGAGACGATGGAAGGCTCCACCCCTCTCATGGAATTCACATTTTGATAGCTTTGCGTAGAGCTTGGTTGTCACTGCGTTTATTTGGTTTGCCACCTGTGCCTACATTCTGAGTTACACGGCAGAATGAACTGCTTCTTATCAGCAATGATTCACTGCGCATGTCATACATTCCATACCTTCACTTTACTTCTTTCTTTTGTCCGTCTGCCAAGGCAGACAGGAAATCTGCCAAGATGTAGTCATTTAGTTAGTAAGTTTGTATTTTTACTTTCTTTACAATAAAATGTTTTTCTTAGAATATACCTCAGGTTTATTTTGCTTATTTCAAAAGTATGCTTCAAGGATATGCCAAGATTCATACCTCATTAATTTACAGGGTGGAATTCACACCCTGACATTGGTGGCTAGGAGTTTTTTCAGTACTGGCTGCGCCAGCTTCATGTGCTCTTCGAGAGTTTAGCTGAATATGAGAATGTTATCTAGGTAAACTAGGACCCCCTTGTACAGATGCTCATGCAGCACCTCATTTATTAATTGCATGAAGACTGCGGGGGCTCCTTGCAGATCGAACGGCATGACTTTGAACTGAAAGCTGATTCTTATGTGATAGTATGCTTCTCTCAAGTCTAGTTTGGTGAACACCTTGCCCTTGGCTAAGTGACTTAGCATGTCTGTCCTGAGTGGGAGAGGGTTCTCCACACACACGGCATTAATTTCACAAAAACCCATACAAAGCCTCCCCCCCCCCGGTCTTTCTTCTCCTTAAACAGTATGGGGGCCACCACTCTGGACTTTGCTGGCTGGACAAATCCCCGTGCCAGATTGGCATCAATGTATTTCCTTAGTTATTCCATTTCTTTGGGAGACATGGAGTACATCTTTGGCCCCTGGTATGGAATTCAATTGCACAATCGGGGGGGGGGGGTGTGAGGGGGGAGGAAGTTGCAGTCTTCTTCGCTAAAGACTCCCAACAGGTCCTGATATTCCCTTGGCACTTGTTGGCTGCCAGGTGGTCTGTCTGTGGAAGGGGCTGCAGTCTTGCACTTGCTGGTGCCACCATGGTTCGTGGCCTTTTGGCAACTGTCCGGCTTAATAGGTGGTAGCGGCCCGACACCTATTATTTTTCAGGCTTGCAACCATCTTTTCTTTTGGGTCTTTGGCCTGCCACACTTTTATTCTATTATGCATTTTCTATTGTGGGAAAATGGGAGGGGTGATTGTATGGAGTTAGATGATATGTAGCCATAACAAAATTCTTTCTAGAAAGTTAAGGTCATCCTTTGTCTTTGCACCTCTGCACCTGACCAGAACTGGATGGGTGGAAGCTGCTAGCACGACAGTGGAAGCGCAAAGAGCAAGCTCCTAGGCACACCTCGCAACCGGACATGACTCTGCAAGATGAAGCCATGGGATTCACCTCCCCTAAGGAGTTGCTGTTGGAGCCACAGATGGGTGTGGGATCAGCCTCAGCCCACGAGTGGAGGGGACCAAAGCAGATGCCAACTGGGTGCTCCAAAGATTTGGGATTCCAGTCACCGTCATGCAGTCATTCGTTGACCGGCCTTCCAGACCAAATCACACAGCTTACCATGACTGAATCCAACCCTTGCCTTAGCTCCGAGCCACCCAAGTGGACCATGGCCCAGCCAACATTCGCCTTCCTGAGTTGAAACTCCACAACGCACAACAAATGGGGATTTATGCTCCTTCCATACAGAAAAAAGCAGGTCAACCCACAACCTTGCCGCAGGAATGAGACAAATGGTAGTTCTCCTTCACCCCAAGGCACAGGTGGCCCAGCAACCAAAATTGGGAGGTCAACCCAGCCAGCAGCCAAATGTTTGGGGGATTTTGACCCCTAGCCAGCCACTGATGTTTGGGTTGCAGCCAGCGAGTCAAGTCCCATTGGGGTGGGCTTTCTTCCCGGGCCATGGATGGGAGCAATACCAGTGGACGTCTGCCCCCCTTCAGCAGATCGCACCAATGCAGGACTTCCGGGTTGCAGCATTGGCGAGAACAGCTGGGAAATAGCATGCTTCACTGAGCCCTGCAAAATCCAGCTGGCAACCGCTTCCGGGAAACCCTTCAGGGTCATAGCCTCCTTGGAGGGGAGGTAAAGGAAGGTGGGGTGCTTCACTGACCATGAGGAATACGCAAATTCCTTGTTTGGTCTGAAGCAAGCTCACCCGAAAAGCAGCAGGCATGACTGCCATTGCTGGAAGTCACAAAGCCGGGACAACCAGGAACCAAGATTGTGCAGGAGTGGTGTATGGACAGAGCATTGAAACTGGGTGAGTTAATTACCAACTTTTACTCCATACAATACAATACAATAGTAGAGTTGGAAGGGACCTCGGAGGTCTTCTAGTCCAACCCCCTGCCTAGGCAGGAAACCCTATACCGTTCCAGACAAATGGCTATCCAACATCTTCTTAAAGACTTCCAGTGTTGGGGCATTCACAACTTCTGGAGGCAAGCTGTTCCACTGATTAATTGTTCTAACTGTCAGGAAGTTTCTCCTAAGTTCTAAGTTGCTTCTCTCCTTGATTAGTTTCCACCCATTGCTTCTTGTTCTGTCCTCAGGTGCCATGGAGAATAGCTTGACTCCCTCTTCTTTGTGGCAACCCCTGAGATATTGGAACACTGCTATCATGTCTCCCCTAGTCCTTCTTTCTCTTAAGCTAGACATACCTAGTTCCTGCAACCGTTCTTCATATGTTTTAGTCTCCAGTCCCCTAATCATCTTTGTTGCTCTTCTCTGCACTCTTTCTAGAGTCTCCACATCTTTTTTACATCGTGGCGACCAGAACTGAATGCAGTATTCCAAGTGTGGCCTTACCAAGGCATTATAAAGTGGTATTAACACTTCACGTGATCTTGATTCTATCCCTCTGTTGATGCAGCCTAGAACTGTTGTTGGCTTTTTTGGGAGCTGCTGCACACTGCTGGCTCATATTTAAATGGTTGTCCACTAGAACTCCAAGATCCCTCTCACAGTTACTACTATTGAGCACGGTACCACCTATACTGTACCTGTGCATTCCGTTTTTGTTGCCTAAATGTAGAACCTTACTCTAATGGCTTGCAGTAACAAAAAGAATATGAAAAGAACACTCCTAAACTTAAATTAGCTGCGTACCAATCACACAGAGAAAAAGGGGGAAAAATTGGAAGAGAAGAGGCAAGAAAAGCCCAAAGGAAACTATAGAATACAGAAAGATTGGGGAAAATTTTTTGAAACTGACTTCAGGGAAAAATTATTTCTTATCTGTTTACTTGCATTTTTAAAGTTCTCGGACTTACTGACAATTAACTGTTTTAAGCAGACTGCTTAATATTGGATTTGAGAATAAGAGAGCCATCTACTGGTGAAGGAGTAGTACTGCAAAACTACAGCAGCAGTATATTTAAATGAAGTTAATCTACCATATTTTTCTGAGTATAAGATGCTCGAAAGTATAAGACGCACCTAGCTTTTGGGGAGGAAAACAAGGGGGAAAAATCTGTCTCTGCCTCCCAGCAATTTGCCTCCTTGCAGCAAACAGGAAACAGTACAGAAGATATACACTGTTTGTGGTGTTACATTTCAGACTATACTTGTACAGATGCTGTTAAAATTGATGTGGCTTTCTGGAAGTATACATTGTTCTCTGCTATTTAAAATAATACAATACAATAGCAGAGTTGGAAGGGACCTTGGAGGTCTTCTAGTCCAACCCCCTGCCTAGGCAGGAAACCCTATACCGTTTCAGACAAATGGCTATCCAACATCTACTTAAAGACTTCCAGTGTTGGGGCATTCACAACTTCTGGAGGCAAGCTGTTCCACTGATTAATTGTTCTAACTGTCAGGAAGTTTCTCCTCAGTTCTAAGTTGCTTCTCTCCTTGATTAGTTTCCACCCATTGCTTCTTGTTCTACCCTCAGGTGCCTTGGAGAATAGTTTGACTCCATCTTCTTTGTGGCAACCCCTGAGATATTGGAACACTGCTATCATGTCTCCCCTAGTCCTTCTTTCTCTTAAACTTAACATACCCAGTTCCTGCAACCGTTCTTCATATGTTTTACTCTCCAGTCCCCTAATCATCTTTGTTGCTCTTCTCTGCACTCTCTCCAGAGTCTCCACATCTTTTTTACATCGTGGCGACCAGAACTGAATGCAGTATTCCAAGTGTGGCCTTACCAAGGCACTGTAAAGTGGTATTAACACTTCACGTGATCTTGATTCTATCCCTCTGTTGATGCAGCCTAGAACTGTGTTGGCTTTTTTGGCAGCTGCTGCACACTGCTGGCTCATATTTAAATGGTTGTCCACTAGAACTCCAAGATCCCTCTCACAGTTACTACTATTGAGCACGGTACCACCTATACTGTACCTGTGCATTCCGTTTTTGTTGCCTAAATGTAGAACCTTACTCTAATGGCTTGCAGTAACAAAAAGAATATGAAAAGAACACTCCTAAACTTAAATTAGCTGCGTACCAATCACACAGAGAAAAAGGGGGAAAAATTGGAAGAGAAGAGGCAAGAAAAGCCCAAAGGAAACTATAGAATACAGAAAGATTGGGGAAAATTTTTTGAAACTGACTTCAGGGAGAAATTATTTCTTATCTGTTTACTTGCATTTTTAAAGTTCTCGGACTTACTGACAATTAACTGTTTTAAGCAGACTGCTTAATATTGGATTTGAGAATAAGAGAGCCATCTACTGGTGAAGGAGTAGTACTGCAAAACTACAGCAGCAGTATATTTAAATGAAGTTAATCTACCATATTTTTCTGAGTATAAGATGCTCGAAAGTATAAGACGCACCTAGCTTTTGGGGAGGAAAACAAGGGGGAAAAATCTGTCTCTGCCTCCCAGCAATTTGCCTCCTTGCAGCAAACAGGAAACAGTACAGAAGATATACACTGTTTGTGGTGTTACATTTCAGACTATACTTGTACAGATGCTGTTAAAATTGATGTGGCTTTCTGGAAGTATACATTGTTCTCTGCTATTTAAAATAATACAATACAATAGCAGAGTTGGAAGGGACCTTGGAGGTCTTCTAGTCCAACCCCCTGCCTAGGCAGGAAACCCTATACCGTTTCAGACAAATGGCTATCCAACATCTACTTAAAGACTTCCAGTGTTGGGGCATTCACAACTTCTGGAGGCAAGCTGTTCCACTGATTAATTGTTCTAACTGTCAGGAAGTTTCTCCTCAGTTCTAAGTTGCTTCTCTCCTTGATTAGTTTCCACCCATTGCTTCTTGTTCTACCCTCAGGTGCCTTGGAGAATAGTTTGACTCCATCTTCTTTGTGGCAACCCCTGAGATATTGGAACACTGCTATCATGTCTCCCCTAGTCCTTCTTTCTCTTAAACTTAACATACCCAGTTCCTCAGTGGTGGGTTTCAAATTTTTTTGGAACCTACTCTGTGGGTGTGGCCTCCTTTGTGGGAGTGGCTTGCCGGCCATGTGACCTGGTGGGAGTGGCTTGGCAGTCATGTGACCAGGTGGGCATGGCTAACTTGGAAAATGTGGTGAAACTCACTTAACGATGCTCTTGCTTAGCAACCAAAATTTTGGGCTCAATTGTGATCATAAGTTCTTTTTCTTTCTTTCTTTCATCTCTCTCTCCCACTTTCTTTTTTTCTTTTTCTTTTTCTCTCTCTCTCTGGCTCTTTCTCTCTCTCTCCCTCTCTCCCTCTCTGTCTCCCTCTGTCATTTTCTCTGGGTGTCTATCTGTCTGTCTCTCTCTCTGTATCTCTGTCTCTCTCTCCTCCTTCCCCCATCTCTGTCACTCTGTGTGTGTGTGTCTGTCTGTCTCTCACTCACTCTGTGTGTGTGTGTGTGTGTGTGTCTGTCTCTGTCTCTCCCTCTGTCTCTCTCCCCTCCCTTCCTCTCTCTCTGTCACTCTGTGTATGTGGGTGTGTCTGTCTCTCACTCATTCACTTAATCACTCACTCTGTGTGTGTCTCTCTATCTTTCTCTCCCTCCCTCCCCCTCTCTGTCTCTGTGTGTGTGTGTGTGTGTCTGTCAGTCTCTCTGATTCCCTCCCTCACTCCCTCTCTCTGTCTGTCTGTCTGTCTCACTCACACACACACACTGTGGTCACCTTGTTGAGTGTTCCAATCACATTTGAAACACTCAACAACTGGCTTGCATTTATGGTATTTTGCAGCATTCTGCAGTCATAGGACCAAAATATATGCTTTTAACCATATATTTTGGTCCTATGACTGCAGAATGCTGCAAAATACCATAAATGCAAGCCAGTTGTTGAGTGTTTCAAATGTGATTGGAACACTCAACAAGGTGACCACAGTGTGTGTGTGTGAGTGAGACAGACAGACAGAGAGGAGAACAGAGAGGGAGTGAGAGAGGGAATCAGAGAGAGACTGACAGAGTCTGACAGAATCAGAGAGGTACTTTTAACTACCTGGCAGCGGCGTTTTTCCTTGGGGGGCTCCTCAGAACATCCTAAGACTTCGGAGGGAAGCCTCCAGCCCGGAGCAGGAGCAAAGCCCCTTTTCCAACTGGCCTTTCCTCGCTTGGAGGGCTTTGGAGGGAAGCTTCTGCATAAGCCCGGCCGAGTGACAACAAGTTCCCACCGTTACGAAGCCTCGGAGGCTGTAATTTTCTGAGCTGTGCGCGCCCGCTTTTTTTCCACGGCGTGGAGCAGCAGCGAGGTTTGTGTGGCCGGCAATCACTCCAAATGCCATCCGGGAAGACGAGGAACGTGAGGGGGGACCGTTGACGGCCTCCGCAATCATCGCTCGCCTCGCAGAGCCTCATTGCTGCTCCACGCCGTGGAAAACAGGCGCGCGCGCACAGCTCAGAAAATTACAGCCTCCGAGACTTCGTAACGGCGGGAACTTGTTGTCACTCACCCGGGCTTCTGCAGAAGCTTCCCTCCGAAGCGTTCTGAGCCTCGGAGGCTGTAATTTTCTGAGCTGTGCGCGCGCGCCTGTTTTCCACGGCGTGGAGCAGCAATGAGGCTCTGCGAGGCGAGCGATGATTGCGGAGGCTGTCAACGGTCCCCCCTCACGTTCCTCGTCTTCCCGGATGGCATTTGGAGTGATTGCCGGCCACACAAACCTCGCTGCTGCTCCACGCCGTGGAAAACAGGCGCACGCGCACAGCTCAGAAAATTACAGCCTCCGAGACTTCGTAACGGCGGGAACTTGTTGTCACTCACCCGGGCTTCTGCAGAAGCTTCCCTCCGAAGCGTTCTGAGCCTCGGAGGCTGTAATTTTCTGAGCTGTGCGCGCGCGCCTGTTTTCCACGGCGTGGAGCAGCAGCGAGGCTCTGCGAGGCGAGCGATGATTGCGGAGGCCGTCAACGGTCCCCCCTCGCGTTCCTCGTCTTCCCGGATGGCATCCTGAGTCATTGCCGGCCTCGCAGAACCTCGCTGCTGCTCCACGCCGTGGAAAACAGGCGCGCACGCACAGCTCAGAAAATTACAGCCTCCGAGACTTCGTAACGGTGGGAACTTGTTGTCACTCGGCCGGGCTTATGCAGAAGCTTCCCTCCGAAGCGTTCTGAGCCTCGGAGGCTGTAATTTTCTGAGCTGTGCGCGCGCGCCTGTTTTCCACGGCGTGGAGCAGCAGCGAGGCTCTGCGAGGCGAGCGATGATTGCGGAGGCCGTCAACGGTCCCCCCTCGCGTTCCTCGTCTTCCCGGATGGCATCCTGAGTCATTGCCGGCCTCGCAGAGCCTCGCTGCTGCTCCACGCCGTGGAAAACAGGCGCGCGCGCACAGCTCAGAAAATTACAGCCTCCGAGACTTCGTAACGGTGGGAACTTGTTGTCACTCACCCGGGCTTCTGCAGAAGCTTCCGTCCAAAGCCCTCCAAGCGAGGAAAGGCCAGTTGGGAAACGGGCCAGAAGACAAGGAACAGCAGTGGCGGCGGGGAGTCAGCCCCGATGCAAAAAAAACGCCAAGGGGGCGGGGCCGGAAATTACTTCCGGGTTCATTCTTCAACCGGTTCGCACGATCCGGTGCGATCCGGTAGAAACCCACCACTGCAGTTCCTGCAACCGTTCTTCATATGTTTTACTCTCCAGTCCCCTAATCATCTTTGTTGCTCTTCTCTGCACTCTCTCCAGAGTCTCCACATCTTTTTTACATCGTGGCGACCAGAACTGAATGCAGTATTCCAAGTGTGGCCTTACCAAGGCACTGTAAAGTGGTATTAACACTTCACGTGATCTTGATTCTATCCCTCTGTTGATGCAGCCTAGAACTGTGTTGGCTTTTTTGGCAGCTGCTGCACACTGCTGGCTCATATTTAAATGGTTGTCCACTAGGACTCCAAGATCCCTTTCACAGTTACTACTGTTGAGCAAGGTACCACCTATATTGTACCTGTGCATTTCGTTTTTGTTGCCTAAATGTAGAACCTTACTCTTTTCACCATTGAATTTCATTTTATTAGATAGTGCCCAATGTTCAAGTTTGTCAAGATCCTTCTGTATCTTAAGCCTATCTTCTGGAGTGTTGGCTATTCCTGCCAGCTTGGTGTCATCTGCAAATTTGATGAGTTCCCCATTTATTCCCTCATCCAAATCATTGATGAAGATGTTGAAGAGTACTGGGCCCAAAACAGAGCCTTGGGGTACTCCACTACATATCTCCCTCCATGTAGATGCAGTTCCATTGAGGACTACACGTTGAGTGAGGTTTGTCAGCCAGTTACGAATCCATCTGGTGGTGAAGCTGTCCAACCCACATTCTTCTACTTTATCTAGTAGTAGGTTATGGTCTACCTTATCAAATGCCTTACTGAAGTCCAAGTAAACTATATCGACGGCATTCCTCTGGTCCACTAATATTGTCACATTTGTCAAAGAATGCAATAAGATTAGTCTGGCATGATCTGTTTTTGACAAACCCATGTTGGCTTTTGGCTATTACTTTGTTTGCTTCTAGGTGTTCGCTAATTTGTTGCTTGATTATCTTTTCCAGAATCTTTCCTGGTATTGAGGTCAGGCTGATAGGTCTGTAGTTTCCTGGATCTGTTTTTTTCCCTTTTTTGAAAATGGGAACCACATCAGCTCTTTTCCAGTCCTCTGGTAGTTCCCCGGTGCTCCAGGATCTCTGAAAGATATAGTTCAGTGGTTCTGAGATCTCGTCTGCCAGTTCCTTCAGAACCCTGGGGTGTAATCCATACGGTCCTGGTGATTTGAACTCGTCTAGGGTAGACAGGTGCTACCATTTTCTTCCCTATTTCAACTTGTGTTCCTAATCTGATTTTTGTGGCGCTGTTTTTGATAGGTTGGACTGTTTTATCCCTTTGTGTAAAGACAGATGCAAAAGATGAGTTAAATAGTTCTGCTTTCTCCCTGTTGCTTGTCACCTTCTTGCCACTTTCTCCCAGCAATGGACCAATTGTTTCCTTAACTCTTTTCTTGTTTTTAACATGTTGGAAGAAGCTTTTTTTGTTATTTTTTACTTTTGTGGCAAGCCTTTCTTCATTGTGAGCCTTAGCTTTCCTCACTTCATCTTTACAGGCTCGGGCTATTTGCTGATATTCTGCCTTAGTTATGTCCCCCTCCTTCCACTTTTTGTACTTATCTTTTTTGTCTTTCAATTTGTCAGATAGTTCTTTATGCAGCCATGCTGGTTTCTTTTGGGAGCTGTTATTTTTCTTCTTCATTGGTATTGTGCTAGACTGGGCTTTCGTAATCTCATTTTTCAAAATTTCCCAAGCTTCTTGAGTTGTTTTCCCCTTGAGGATTCTCATCCATGGAATTTTTCCCAAGCTCTCTCTAAGTTTATTGAAATTAGCTTTCTTAAAGTCCAAGACTTTAGTTTCACTTTGTTCTACTACTTGTGTTTGCATAATGTTGAATTCCAATATTGCATGGTCACTTGCCCCCAGGGTTCCTGTGGCTTCAACACCTTCTATCATTTCCTCTCTGTTAGTGAGAATTAAGTCCAATATGGCTGATCCCCTTGTTTCCTTCTCTACTTTTTGGAAAACAAAGTTGTCTGCTAGGTTTGTTCGGAACCTGTTGGATCTTCCACTTGGTACAGAGTTTGTTTCCCAGTTGATGTCAGGGTAGTTAAAATCTCCCATTACTATTGTGGTGTGCTTCCTACATACCTTAGTTAGCTGACTAGCAAAAAGTTCATCTACTTCCTCTGCTTGGTTGGGTGGCCTGTAGTATAGACCTAGGGCAATGTCATTTCCCCCCAAACCTTTAATATTGACCCAAATGCATTCAAGATAGTTCTCATCATTGTTGTGCTCTATTTCTGTAGAGAGGTAATTATTTCTTATATATAGTGCAACTCCACCTCCTCTTTTATTTGGTCTATTTCTTTTAAATAATTTAAATCCTTCTAGCTGTATGTTCCATTTGTCGGTTTCATCCCACCAAGTTTCTGTAATGGCAACAATATCGTATCTGCCCTCTTTTACTTGAATTTCTAATTCGCCCTGTTTATTCCTCATACTATGTGCATTGGTGTATAGACATTTGAGTCCATTTTGATTGACCATTTAAAAGAAGATACAATAGCACTGGGGCTCTTCAGATCAAGCATTTATTTTAAAAAGCTTCTTCATTTTGTTAAGCTGTCTAGAACAATAATAAAGCAGTCTTTAAAAAATAAGTCTAATAATTTGAACATTCTTTAGGCATTTATAGTTTTTTTAATTGAAAAATTTTTGT
>JAKRSK010005035.1:0-162500 GCA_029891615.1 Natrix natrix natrix | reverse complement strand
GGGGGGGGGGGGGGGGGGGGGGGGGGGGGGGGGGGGGGGGGGGGGGGGGGGGGGGGGGGGGGGGGGGGGGGGGGGGGGGGGGGGGGGGGGGGGGGGGGGGGGGGGGGGGGGGGGGGGGGGGGGGGGGGGGGGGGGGGGGGGGGGGGGGGGGGGGGGGGGGGGGGGGGGGGGGGGGGGGGGGGGGGGGGGGGGGGGGGGGGGGGGGGGGGGGGGGGGGGGTGGGGGGGGGGGGGGGGGGGGGGGGGGGGGGGGGGGGGGGGGGGGGGGGGGGGGGGGGGGGGGGGGGGGGGGGGGGGGGGGGGGGGGGGGGGGGGGGGGGGGGGGGGGGGGGGGGGGGGGGGGGGGGGGGGGGGGGGGGGGGGGGGGGGGGGGGGGGGGGGGGGGGGGGGGGGGGGGGGGGGGGGGGGGGGGGGGGGGGGGGGGGGGGGGGGGGGGGGGGGGGGGGGGGGGGGGGGGGGGGGGGGGGGGGGGGGGGGGGGGGGGGGGGGGGGGGGGGGGGGGGGGGGGGGGGGGGGGGGGGGGGGGGGGGGGGGGGGGGGGGGGGGGGGGGGGGGGGGGGGGGGGGGGGGGGGGGGGGGGGGGGGGGGGGGGGGGGGGGGGGGGGGGGGGGGGGGGGGGGGGGGGGGGGGGGGGGGGGGGGGGGGGGGGGGGGGGGGGGGGGGGGGGGGGGGGGGGGGGGGGGGGGGGGGGGGGGGGGGGGGGGGGGGGGGGGGGGGGGGGGGGGGGGGGGGGGGGGGGGGGGGGGGGGGGGGGGGGGGGGGGGGGGGGGGGGGGGGGGGGGGGGGGGGGGGGGGGGGGGGGGGGGGGGGGGGGGGGGGGGGGGGGGGGGGGGGGGGGGGGGGGGGGGGGGGGGGGGGGGGGGGGGGGGGGGGGGGGGGGGGGGGGGGGGGGGGGGGGGGGGGGGGGGGGGGGGGGGGGGGGGGGGGGGGGGGGGGGGGGGGGGGGGGGGGGGGGGGGGGGGGGGGGGGGGGGGGGGGGGGGGGGGGGGGGGGGGGGGGGGGGGGGGGGGGGGGGGGGGGGGGGGGGGGGGGGGGGGGGGGGGGGGGGGGGGGGGGGGGGGGGGGGGGGGGGGGGGGGGGGGGGGGGGGGGGGGGGGGGGGGGGGGGGGGGGGGGGGGGGGGGGGGGGGGGGGGGGGGGGGGGGGGGGGGGGGGGGGGGGGGGGGGGGGGGGGGGGGGGGGGGGGGGGGGGGGGGGGGGGGGGGGGGGGGGGGGGGGGGGGGGGGGGGGGGGGGGGGGGGGGGGGGGGGGGGGGGGGGGGGGGGGGGGGGGGGGGGGGGGGGGGGGGGGGGGGGGGGGGGGGGGGGGGGGGGGGGGGGGGGGGGGGGGGGGGGGGGGGGGGGGGGGGGGGGGGGGGGGGGGGGGGGGGGGGGGGGGGGGGGGGGGGGGGGGGGGGGGGGGGGGGGGGGGGGGGGGGGGGGGGGGGGGGGGGGGGGGGGGGGGGGGGGGGGGGGGGGGGGGGGGGGGGGGGGGGGGGGGGGGGGGGGGGGGGGGGGGGGGGGGGGGGGGGGGGGGGGGGGGGGGGGGGGGGGGGGGGGGGGGGGGGGGGGGGGGGGGGGGGGGGGGGGGGGGGGGGGGGGGGGGGGGGGGGGGGGGGGGGGGGGGGGGGGGGGGGGGGGGGGGGGGGGGGGGGGGGGGGGGGGGGGGGGGGGGGGGGGGGGGGGGGGGGGGGGGGGGGGGGGGGGGGGGGGGGGGGGGGGGGGGGGGGGGGGGGGGGGGGGGGGGGGGGGGGGGGGGGGGGGGGGGGGGGGGGGGGGGGGGGGGGGGGGGGGGGGGGGGGGGGGGGGGGGGGGGGGGGGGGGGGGGGGGGGGGGGGGGGGGGGGGGGGGGGGGGGGGGGGGGGGGGGGGGGGGGGGGGGGGGGGGGGGGGGGGGGGGGGGGGGGGGGGGGGGGGGGGGGGGGGGGGGGGGGGGGGGGGGGGGGGGGGGGGGGGGGGGGGGGGGGGGGGGGGGGGGGGGGGGGGGGGGGGGGGGGGGGGGGGGGGGGGGGGGGGGGGGGGGGGGGGGGGGGGGGGGGGGGGGGGGGGGGGGGGGGGGGGGGGGGGGGGGGGGGGGGGGGGGGGGGGGGGGGGGGGGGGGGGGGGGGGGGGGGGGGGGGGGGGGGGGGGGGGGGGGGGGGGGGGGGGGGGGGGGGGGGGGGGGGGGGGGGGGGGGGGGGGGGGGGGGGGGGGGGGGGGGGGGGGGGGGGGGGGGGGGGGGGGGGGGGGGGGGGGGGGGGGGGGGGGGGGGGGGGGGGGGGGGGGGGGGGGGGGGGGGGGGGGGGGGGGGGGGGGGGGGGGGGGGGGGGGGGGGGGGGGGGGGGGGGGGGGGGGGGGGGGGGGGGGGGGGGGGGGGGGGGGGGGGGGGGGGGGGGGGGGGGGGGGGGGGGGGGGGGGGGGGGGGGGGGGGGGGGGGGGGGGGGGGGGGGGGGGGGGGGGGGGGGGGGGGGGGGGGGGGGGGGGGGGGGGGGGGGGGGGGGGGGGGGGGGGGGGGGGGGGGGGGGGGGGGGGGGGGGGGGGGGGGGGGGGGGGGGGGGGGGGGGGGGGGGGGGGGGGGGGGGGGGGGGGGGGGGGGGGGGGGGGGGGGGGGGGGGGGGGGGGGGGGGGGGGGGGGGGGGGGGGGGGGGGGGGGGGGGGGGGGGGGGGGGGGGGGGGGGGGGGGGGGGGGGGGGGGGGGGGGGGGGGGGGGGGGGGGGGGGGGGGGGGGGGGGGGGGGGGGGGGGGGGGGGGGGGGGGGGGGGGGGGGGGGGGGGGGGGGGGGGGGGGGGGGGGGGGGGGGGGGGGGGGGGGGGGGGGGGGGGGGGGGGGGGGGGGGGGGGGGGGGGGGGGGGGGGGGGGGGGGGGGGGGGGGGGGGGGGGGGGGGGGGGGGGGGGGGGGGGGGGGGGGGGGGGGGGGGGGGGGGGGGGGGGGGGGGGGGGGGGGGGGGGGGGGGGGGGGGGGGGGGGGGGGGGGGGGGGGGGGGGGGGGGGGGGGGGGGGGGGGGGGGGGGGGGGGGGGGGGGGGGGGGGGGGGGGGGGGGGGGGGGGGGGGGGGGGGGGGGGGGGGGGGGGGGGGGGGGGGGGGGGGGGGGGGGGGGGGGGGGGGGGGGGGGGGGGGGGGGGGGGGGGGGGGGGGGGGGGGGGGGGGGGGGGGGGGGGTGGGGGGGGGGGGGGGGGGGGGGGGGGGGGGGGGGGGGGGGGGGGGGGGGGGGGGGGGGGGGGGGGGGGGGGGGGGGGGGGGGGGGGGGGGGGGGGGGGGGGGGGGGGGGGGGGGGGGGGGGGGGGGGGGGGGGGGGGGGGGGGGGGGGGGGGGGGGGGGGGGGGGGGGGGGGGGGGGGGGGGGGGGGGGGGGGGGGGGGGGGGGGGGGGGGGGGGGGGGGGGGGGGGGGGGGGGGGGGGGGGGGGGGGGGGGGGGGGGGGGGGGGGGGGGGGGGGGGGGGGGGGGGGGGGGGGGGGGGGGGGGGGGGGGGGGGGGGGGGGGGGGGGGGGGGGGGGGGGGGGGGGGGGGGGGGGGGGGGGGGGGGGGGGGGGGGGGGGGGGGGGGGGGGGGGGGGGGGGGGGGGGGGGGGGGGGGGGGGGGGGGGGGGGGGGGGGGGGGGGGGGGGGGGGGGGGGGGGGGGGGGGGGGGGGGGGGGGGGGGGGGGGGGGGGGGGGGGGGGGGGGGGGGGGGGGGGGGGGGGGGGGGGGGGGGGGGGGGGGGGGGGGGGGGGGGGGGGGGGGGGGGGGGGGGGGGGGGGGGGGGGGGGGGGGGGGGGGGGGGGGGGGGGGGGGGGGGGGGGGGGGGGGGGGGGGGGGGGGGGGGGGGGGGGGGGGGGGGGGGGGGGGGGGGGGGGGGGGGGGGGGGGGGGGGGGGGGGGGGGGGGGGGGGGGGGGGGGGGGGGGGGGGGGGGGGGGGGGGGGGGGGGGGGGGGGGGGGGGGGGGGGGGGGGGGGGGGGGGGGGGGGGGGGGGGGGGGGGGGGGGGGGGGGGGGGGGGGGGGGGGGGGGGGGGGGGGGGGGGGGGGGGGGGGGGGGGGGGGGGGGGGGGGGGGGGGGGGGGGGGGGGGGGGGGGGGGGGGGGGGGGGGGGGGGGGGGGGGGGGGGGGGGGGGGGGGGGGGGGGGGGGGGGGGGGGGGGGGGGGGGGGGGGGGGGGGGGGGGGGGGGGGGGGGGGGGGGGGGGGGGGGGGGGGGGGGGGGGGGGGGGGGGGGGGGGGGGGGGGGGGGGGGGGGGGGGGGGGGGGGGGGGGGGGGGGGGGGGGGGGGGGGGGGGGGGGGGGGGGGGGGGGGGGGGGGGGGGGGGGGGGGGGGGGGGGGGGGGGGGGGGGGGGGGGGGGGGGGGGGGGGGGGGGGGGGGGGGGGGGGGGGGGGGGGGGGGGGGGGGGGGGGGGGGGGGGGGGGGGGGGGGGGGGGGGGGGGGGGGGGGGGGGGGGGGGGGGGGGGGGGGGGGGGGGGGGGGGGGGGGGGGGGGGGGGGGGGGGGGGGGGGGGGGGGGGGGGGGGGGGGGGGGGGGGGGGGGGGGGGGGGGGGGGGGGGGGGGGGGGGGGGGGGGGGGGGGGGGGGGGGGGGGGGTGGGGGGGGGGGGGGGGGGGGGGGGGGGGGGGGGGGGGGGGGGGGGGGGGGGGGGGGGGGGGGGGGGGGGGGGGGGGGGGGGGGGGGGGGGGGGGGGGGGGGGGGGGGGGGGGGGGGGGGGGGGGGGGGGGGGGGGGGGGGGGGGGGGGGGGGGGGGGGGGGGGGGGGGGGGGGGGGGGGGGGGGGGGGGGGGGGGGGGGGGGGGGGGGGGGGGGGGGGGGGGTGGGGGGGGGGGGGGGGGGGGGGGGGGGGGGGGGGGGGGGGGGGGGGGGGGGGGGGGGGGGGGGGGGGGGGGGGGGGGGGGGGGGGGGGGGGGGGGGGGGGGGGGGGGGGGGGGGGGGGGGGGGGGGGGGGGGGGGGGGGGGGGGGGGGGGGGGGGGGGGGGGGGGGGGGGGGGGGGGGGGGGGGGGGGGGGGGGGGGGGGGGGGGGGGGGGGGGGGGGGGGGGGGGGGGGGGGGGGGGGGGGGGGGGGGGGGGGGGGGGGGGGGGGGGGGGGGGGGGGGGGGGGGGGGGGGGGGGGGGGGGGGGGGGGGGGGGGGGGGGGGGGGGGGGGGGGGGGGGGGGGGGGGGGGGGGGGGGGGGGGGGGGGGGGGGGGGGGGTGGGGGGGGGGGGGGGGGGGGGGGGGGGGGGGGGGGGGGGGGGGGGGGGGGGGGGGGGGGGGGGGGGGGGGGGGTGGGGGGGGGTGGGGGGGGGGGGGGGGGGGGGGGGGGGGGGGGGGGGGGGGGGGGGGGGGGGGGGGGGGGGGGGGGGGGGGGGGGGGGGGGGGGGGGGGGGGGGGGGGGGGGGGGGGGGGGGGGGGGGGGGGGGGGGGGGGGGGGGGGGGGGGGGGGGGGGGGGGGGGGGGGGGGGGGGGGGGGGGGGCTTTTTCCTCTCTCTCTCTCCTTCCTTCCTTCCTTCTTCCCTCCCTCCCTTCTTTCTTCTTCCCAGTCCCATGACCATGGGCACTTAAAATGGCCATAAGTGTGGGCTGGTTGCAAGGGCTCACGGGCCCATGGGGCAGAGGGGTGGGCAAAGAGACGAGGCTTCAGAATGTTGAAAAAGTCCTTTTGATGGTTGAATCCTAAACTTCAAATGGTTGCCAAGCAACCAGTCATAAATTGAGGGACTACCTGTATAAAACTGTTATAAGGCCTGATTCTGTGAGGACCCTTTTTTTGGATGGAGGGGGAGGGGGGAAACTATCATTCTGCTCCCAGGAGCAACAATAATTTAATTTAGACCAGTTCTGAAATTTTCATATATAGAGTAATTTATGATGATAACAGAACTTGCCACCACGTCTGGTTAGATCTCCAACTCTCTACCTTGGTCACTCTCCGGTCAGGCTGTGTGAGATGGTCTTTTAAGCGAGATGTGTGTGCTTGAAGTGGCCAAAGTTGTCTCATCAGATGCTTTCTGCTTGGAAGATTTACTGTTTGAGGAGCTCACACACACCAGCCGGGCAGAGCTGCTGCCAGGAAAATATCTGCCTTCTTGCTGGGAGCTTCCTGGAATGAGCCGGCAATTCATCTTGACATATTAAATTGACATTAAATTGGGCAGCAGTTATAGAAGAAGAAGAAGAAGATGAAGTAGAAGAAAGAAGAAGAAGAAAGAAGAGGAGGAGGAGGAGGAGGAGGAGGAGGGGAGGAGGAGGAGGAGGTGGAGGATGGAGGAGAGGAGGAGGAGGAGGAGGAGGAGAGAGAGGATAGAGGAAGAGGAAGAGGAGGAAGAAGAAGATGAAAGAAGAAAGAAGAAGAAGAAGAGGAGGGGAGGAGGGGAGGAGGAGGAAGGAGGAGGAGGGAGGAGGAGGATGGAGGAGGATGGAAGAGGAAGAAAGAGGAAGAAGAAAGGGGGATAGGAGGGGAATGGAATGGGTGGAGAAGGAAGGTGAGAAGGGAAAGAAGGAGGAAGGGGAGAAGATGGGGGGAAGAATGGGAAGGTAGAGATAAAGAGAATAAAGGAGGGAAAGGGGAGGAAGGAAGGGGAAGGGAAAGAAGGAAAGGGAAAGGAAGGGAAGAGAAAGGAGAGGAAAGGTAAAGGAAGGAATGGAAAGAAGGAAAGGAAAGAGGGAAGGAATGGAGGGAGGGAGAAGGGAAGGAAAAAGGAGGGAGGGAGAAGAGGTACAGAAAAAAGGAGGTAGGTAAAGAGGAATAAAGGAGGGAAGGGGAAGGAAGATAAGTGAAAGGAAGAAGGAAAGGAAAGAAGGAAAGGGAAGAGGAAGGAAAGGAAAGAGGGAAGGGAAGGAGAGGAAGGGAGAAGGGAAGGAAGAAGGAGGGAGGGGAGAAGAAGGGAAGAAAAAGGAAGGTAGTTAGAGTTAAAGAAGAATAAAGGAAGGGGAAGGGAATATAGGAAGGAAAAAAAGGGAAAGGAGAACGGAAAGAAGCTGGAAGGAGGGAGGGAAAGAAGGAAGGAGAAAGAAGGGAATGGAAAGGAAAGAAAGAAGGGAGGGAGGAGGAAGGGATGAAGAAAAGAAAAGAAAAAAGTTTCTGACTGCAGTTTGTATCCCTTTCAAACGCTCTCTTTTATTGGAAACCTTCCGTCTACTCTTAAAAAATAACCCTGAAAGAATCTCTTTACAAGATCCAACTTCCCAGGCGGTGGGTACATCAGGAAGATCACGAGCCAGGCAAAGCTGTTACAAGATCCCCAGAGATAAATATTAATGCATGGAGAGAAGCAGGTGGCAAGACCTCATAACATCAAGTTCTCTCTCCCAGGACTGCAACGGGTGTGTGTGTGTGTGTGTGTGTGTGTGTGTGAAGGAACGAGGGAGGTCAGGACAAAAGTGAACATGTCCGAACACGTGTTCAGGCCCAGCGCCCCTCCGGTCCCAGCATCGAATCTCCCTAGGTGGGCTGTGCAAAGAGCTGGGGGGGGGGGCTTCCTTAAACTCCCCTGGATCCTGCTGGGAGGGGAGGGGGCCGAGCTTCTGGGTTCTAGCAGAAGCTGCCATCACCGTGACAACCGCATCATGAACGATGCTCTTCCGATATCCGTGCAGGGAGATTGGAAAAGTCACCCGAGGAAGTGACAGGAGAGAAGAGGAGGTGAATGTGCTTCCAACCTCCCCCTCCTCCTTTCCACAAATCCCACTCCCTTCTAGCACTGATAAGGTTACCTAGTTGGGCCATGAAACGTCTGCAAGGATACCACCAAGCTCAGAGACCTCCAAGGACCTCACAGTCCTTTTCCTCCTCCTCCTCTTCATTTTCCTTCTTCTCCTCTTCCTCTCTGCAAAACCCACACCCTTCTAGTCCTGCTGATGTTAACTAGTTGGGTCATGAAACATCTGCAAGAAAGCCACCAAGCTCAGAGAGCACCCAGGACCCCACAGTCGTCTTCTTCTTCTTCTTCTTCTTCTTCTTCTTCTTCTTCTTCTTCTTCTTCTTCTTCTTCTTCTTCTTCTTTCTTCTTCTTCTTCTTCTTCTTCTTCTTCTTCTTCTTCTTCTTCTTCTTCTCCTCCTCCTCCTCCTCCTCCTTCCTCCTCCTCCTCCTCCTCCTCCTCCTCCCTCCTCCTCCACTCCTCCTCCTCTCCTCCTCCTCCTCCTTTCCACAAACCCTACTTCCTGCTAGCCCTGATGATGTTACCTAGTTGGGCCATGAAAGGTTGGCAAGAAAACTACCAAACTCAGCAACAAATTCACCACAGTCTCCTCCTCCTCCTCTTCCTCTGCCTCTCCTCTCCCTCCTCCTCTTCCTCCTCCTCCTCTCCTCTTCCTTCTCCTCTCCTCCTCCTCCTCCTCCTCTCCTCTTCCTCCTCCTCCTTCTCTTCCTCTTCCTCCTCTTCCTCTGCCTCCCCCTCGTCTTCCTCCCCCCTCCCCCTCCTCTTCCTCCTCCTCTCCTCTTCCTCCTCCTCTCCTCTCCTCTCCTCTTCCTCCTCCTCTTCCTCTTCCTCCTTCTCTTCCTCTGTCTCCTCCCCCTCCTCCTTTTCCTCCCCCTCTTCCTCCTCCTGCTAGATCTTGGATCCCCAGGGGGAAAAAAACACCTGTCAAGATACTGGGTGAGTTTAATTCTCATCAATGGACACCAAGGATCAGAATAACAAAGTTGGAAGCAGTGGTGAAATTCATTTTTTTTACTACCGGTTCTGTGGGCGTGGCTTGGTGGGCGTGGCAGGGGAAGGATACTGCAGAATCCCCATTCCTTCCCCACTCTGGGGCCAGCCAGAGGTGGCATTTGCCGGTTCTCCAAACTACTCAAAATTCTCTCTGCCGGTTCTCTAGAACCTGTCAGAACCGGCTGGATTTCACCCCTGGTTGGAAGGGACCTTGGAGGTCTTCTAGTCCAACCCCCTGCCTAGGCAGGAAACCCTACATCGTTTCAGACAAATGGCTATCCAACATCTTCTTTAAGACTTCCAGTGTTGGGGCATTCACAACTTCTGGAGGCAACTTCTGTTCCACTGATTAATTGTTCTCACTGTCAGGAAGTTTCTCCTCAGTTCTAAGTTGCTTCTCTCCTTGATTAGTTTCCACCCATTGCTTCTTGTCTTGTCTTCAGCTGCTTTGGAGAATAGTTTGACTTCCTCTTCTTTGTGGCAACCCCTGAGATATTTTGGAAGACTGCTGTCGTGTCAGTCCTAGTCTTTGTTTTCATTAAACTAAAAACGCTCAATTCCTGCAAACGTTCTTTGTGTGTTTTATCCTCCAGTCCTCTAATCATCTTTGTTGCTCTTCTCTGCACAGAGATTAGTGTCAATCCCATCAACCATGATGTCCAGATCTTATGTCTTAACTCACGTCACTTAACTTTGTCCATTGATTGCTTCCCCTTCAGCAAAATACCATCCAGGGAACCTCGTTACACACGTGCCTTCCAAGGCTAAATTTGGCCAACTGAAGAATCTACAGCTAAGTGTCCATGGAGCAAGAAAAATACACTGTCTGGGATATGACTGAGGTCTTGTCAGTTTCCAAGCAATTTTTGCCGCAACACCGAACTGTAGCTGCAAGCAGCTTATTTCAAAGGCATTTAAATGCAATTCAACTAAATGTGTTTTAAAAAGCAAAACCCAGCAACTAAATTGTGGGATAAGAAGAGCGAGGCATAAATAAAACCAGCGAGAGCCTTAACAGGTTGGAAATGACGAAAATAAAGTTGTTTTGAATTTGAGTATCTTTGCAAATCATACCAGCTTTCAGCCAGGATGAAATTCAGCAGCCCAAATTATAGGGGGTAACCACTGGCAAAATCAAATCATTTGAACAGATTTAGTGGGAAGCAGCATTTGATGAATTTCCAGGCTGCAGGCTGGAGAGAGAACTTGCGTGGCTACGGGGAGTCCTCGACTCATGGCAGTTTGTTTACTGACCGTTCAAAATTGCAAGGTCACTGAAAAAAGTGACTTATGACCATTTTTCACCATTGCAACATCCCCATAGTCACGTGATCAAAATTCAGATGCTTGGCAACTGACTCATATTTATGACGGTTGTGTTGTGGCCCCACCAGCGGCCAGTGGAGCTGGTTACAGATTCTGACAGTGAGGAGATTGGGGAGGAACATGGGCCAGTCCTGGAGTCTGGGGAAGGCTCGGATGAGGGCTCTGTGTTGGAAGCAGAGAGGGGGCCAGGGCCGTCCGGCAGTTATCAGCTGCCTTCAGAGTCACCGGTCATTAAGTGAAACTTGCAATCATAAAGCGAACCCATTGTTCACTATGGGCCTCTACTAGTGAAAACTGGATATTGTAACTCCAGGATCACCTGTAAATTAAACCTGTGCCCAAACTTACGTTGAGGCTGAATTAGACCTCCATCTCCACCATCATTACCCATTTTTGCACATCAGGGGATTGTGGTTTTAATTTAACTTTATTAAAATCTTTGTTTTAATAAATTATTATGCCGTGGGGGTGAAGTGGTTAGAATGTGGTATTGCAGGCTGACTCTGCCCATTGCCAGGAGTTCAAATCTCACCAGGCTCAAGATTGACTCAGCCGTCTATCCTTCCGAGGTCGATAAAACGAGGACCCAGTTTGTTGGGGGCAAGATTCTGATCCTGTAAACCGCCTTAGAGAGGGCTATAAAGTCCGGTGAAGCAGCATATAAGTCTAAGTGCTATGGCTATGGCTATTTTGGAAGTGTCTGCAGTTGGGTGGACTTATTTCCAGCTGGCTTCACCTCTTCCTTATAAACCTAGTAGGTTACTTGTTGATGCCGCTTTATAATGCCTTGGTGAGGCCCACACCTTTGGAATACGGCATTCAGTTTTTGGTCGCCACGATGTATGAAAAAGAGTGTGGAGACCTCTAGACAAGAGTGCAGAGCAGAGAAGAGCAAACAAAGAGGATTAGGGGACTGGAGACTAAATAACATGATAGAAGAACTGGTGTTGCAGGAACAGGCGTCATGTTTAGCTTAAGAGAAAGAAGGATAGGGGAGACATGATAGCATTGTTCCTAATATTCTCAGGGGTTGCCACAAAGAAGAGGGACGTCTAAACTATTCTCCAAAAGCACCTGAGGGTTTATAGTTAGTAGAACAAGATGAGCCATGGGTGGGGGAACTAATCAAGGAGGAGAGAAAGCAACTTAGAAATGAGGAGAAAATTTCCTGACCAGTGAGAGAACAATTATATCAGTGGAAACAGCATGCCTCCAGGAAGTTGTGCATGCCCCCCCAACACTGGAAAAGTCTTTAAGAAGATGTTTGGGATGAGCTATTTGTCTGAAAACGGGTATAGGGTTTCCTGCCTAGGCAGGGGGCGTTTTGGACTAGAAGCCCTCCAAGGTCCCTTCCCAACTTCTACTATTGTATTGTATTGTATTGTTCCTGTTGCAATTTATAACCCCAACCTCCAGCAACTCACAAGGTTATAGTTATTGAGAGCCTGGAGTTGGGTCCAGATAGAACAGTATTTCTGAAACTGCGACATTTTAAGATATCTTGGTTTCCACTCCCAGGAATTCGCCAACTGACACGATGGCTAGGGGATTCTGGGAGTCAAAGTCCACACATTTTAAAGTTGCCAAGTTTGAGAAACTCTTGTCTGGTGGTTAAGGCACTGAATGAGGAGCAAGGAAACTTGAGTTCGAGATCTCCCTTTGGCCTCTCAGCCAACTGGATGACTGGACCAATCTCTCTCTCTCTCTCTCCCTCTCCTTCCCTCTCTCCTCTCTCCCTCTCTCTCTGGGCTACTCTCTCCTTCCCTCCCTTCTTCCCTCTCTCCTTCTCCCTTCATCTCTCCCTCCCTCTCTCTCTTTGGACCAGACTCTCTCTCTCCCTCCTTCCCTCTCCTTTTCCCTATCTCTCCCTCCTTCTCCCTGTCCTCTGTCCTTGCCTCCTCTTCTTTTCCTCCCTCCCCCAAACTCCCCTTTGAACCCTCTCCTTCTCCCTCCCCCTTATGGGGCCAGTCTTCTTCCATCTTTTTCCTGTCCCCCTCTCTCTCCTTCTCCCTCCCTCACTCTCTCCATCCCTCCCCCTTGCTCTCTTTGGGCCAGTCTCTCCCTCCCTCTTCTCCTCCCTCCTGTTCCCTTCCCTGTCGCTCCTGAATCCCTTTCCTCCTACTCTCTGGATCGGTCTCTCCCCCCCTCGTCCCCTCCTCCCATCGCCCTTCCCCCCCCCCCCCACCAACCCCCTCTCCCTTGGTCCTCTCTCCCTTCCTGCCTCTCTCTCTCTCTCTCTTTGGCCCTAGTCCCCCTTTCCCTCCCTCTCCCTCCCTTTTTCTCTCTCCCTCCCTCTTTCTCTCCTCTCTCCCTTCCCCCCCTTCCCCTTCACCCGCTTTCTTATAAGTCTCTCTCCCTCACCTTCTTTCTTTCTCTTCCTTCCTCCTTCTCCTCCCTCGCTCCTCTCCTACCTAACTCCTATTGTCTCTCACTCTCCTCCTCTCTCCTTTCTCCTTTTCCTCCCTTCCTCTCATCCTTCACCTCCTCCCTTATCTATTCCCTCCCTCCCTCCAGCTCTCCTGCTTCCATCCCTCCTCTCCCTCCCCATTTTCTTCCGCTCGTTTCCTCTTTCCCTCTCCCTTCCTCCCTGCTACCTCTTCTCTTCTTCCCTCTCCTTCTTTCTCTCTCTCCCTGCCTTCCTCTCCCTCCCCTTCTCCGTCTTTCTCTCTCTCCCTACCTCTTTTTCTCATTTCTCCCTTCCTCTCCCTCCCCCCTCTTTCTCTATCCCTCCCTCCCTCTTTCTCTCCTCCCTCCCTTCCTCTCCCTCCCCCTCCCTCTCTTTCTCTCTCTCTCTCTCCCTCCCCTCTGGGGAGAAGGCAGATGCAATAGACGCCAAGAAGAGACATCCAACCTTTGAAGAAGTACTCCTGATTCTCTCCCCCTTTGACCCCTAATCTCTTTGAAAGACCCCCAACTAAGACCGCCAGCATTGCTGATCCCCTCCGACGCCAAGTCGGATCCCTTGAGATTCTCTGGATCTAAAGAAACCTTCAGCAGCCCCCAAGGTCTTCCAGAAACATGCTTGTGATCCCGTTCTAAATTTGCAAACGCTTCACGTTGGCGTTCCTCGTTTCTGTTTCTGGAAAGTGCCATCTGGACTCCTGTGCGAAGACAAGAAGTGTGCGACTGAGAAGAAGGCTGGAGAAAAACACACACCCGGGCACGCACATTCACACACACACAGAGTGTGATGGGGGTCTTTGCACCGATGGACATGGGCCATGGAGTCCCTGCTTTGAGGCAAAACGGAAGGGGCAACGTTGTGGCTTTTCACAATCCATCACAAACATATGCACAGGTCACCTTTGAGATGAGTGTAAATCAAAGGATGCTCACACCAGAAGTGGGTTGCTCCTGGTTCGGACCGGTTTGGGAGAACTGGTAATGGTAATTGGGCATGGGTTGCCGAACCGGTAATGAGGGCAGGCTGGCCATGCCCCTGAACCGGCTCGCTCCAACGCTCACCCTGCCTCGTCTCTGCCACGTGCATCCACACAACTGCCTCCTAGTGCCTACACACAGGTAAGCAGCAGGGGCTGCGCAGGGAGTCCCAAGACCTCGCAACCACCGCCTCCTAAGTGAGATCAAGTCTCCCCGCCTCCTCAATGCCCGGAGGCAGTAGGTGGCAGTTTCGTTTGCTGCCTCTGAGCTCGGTGTGTGTGTATGTGTGTGTGTGTGAGCAGCCAAGCGAGCATGCCAGGATCTGCCATCTGCCTTTAATCTGCAGTTTACTCGTGAGCAAGTTTACTCGCGAGCATCGTGCTCGGCAGCTTGCAGATTGCTGGCTTGCTCACTCGGCTGCTGCCCCCTCTCTGGAGCTCACAGGTAGCAAAGAAAAACACACGTTCTTCAGACACTCCAGCTCTCCTGCGTTCAGCTTGGCACGGCTCAGGTTGCTGCTTTCTTTGCCCCCCTCCCTTTTTTTTTCTTTTAAGTTTTACAGCATATTTTATTTCCCATCTCCAATCTGAAAAATAAATTTGCTAAGCCACACCCACAAAAAAAGCCACGCCCACAGAACAGGTAGTAAAAATTTTTGAAACCCACTCTTGGTTCACACCTATTGAAGAGGCACGGAGTGGCTACAACTGAGTGGCCCTTAAAATTTTTTTTAAAAATAGTGAATTTGCAGATTGTAGAGGAATGAAAATATTATTCCTGCTGCTTTAATTTTTTTTTTCTAATTGTTTAAATTTTTAAGGCTAAAATTGTAATATTAATATTTTCATTTTTAATACGCAATCTTATACAAAATTCGGGCACAGGGCAAAATACGTTGCATGAGTAGTCCTCAACGTACGACATTAATGGAGCACAAAAATTTCTGTTGTTAAGTGAGACATTTCTTAAGGGAATTTTACCCCCTCGTTTTATGACCTATCTTGCCACCGTTGTTGACTGAATCAATGCTGTTGATGAGTTATAACCTGGTTGTTAAGGGAATCTGGTTTCCGCATTGACTTTGCTTGTCAGGTCGCAAAAGGAGATCACATGACCTTGGGACACAGCTACGGTCATAAGTATGAGTCAGTTGCCAAGCATCTGAATTTCGATCACGTGGCCCCAGGGATGCTGCAACTGTTGTAAGTGTGAAAAATGGAACAACATAGTCCCGGTTACCTCAGGGCTGTTGTAACTTGTTGAACAGGTCATTAAATGAACTGCTGGTAATGACTATCTATATACTATGCTGATATTACATATACCAGCCTGAATAATCCATGAGTGTTGCCCCGGGTATTTATTTATAGGGGGAAAATGTCCGAATCAAATGTAATTTCTAATGTTGGATTTTCACTAGAGGGAGCCCCCCTTGTGGAGTGCTGTGAAGCCCTTACCATGGCAACCCCACTGAGCTGTACAGTAGAAGCCACTTTACGGCAGTACAGTAGAAGCCATTTTAAGGCACAACAGGCTGTATCTTAACAGAACACACACCCCTGAAGGGTGTTAGTGTCACTGTGTTAATTGGTTTGTGCTTATATTCTGAGTTATACAGTAGGCTGAATTGTTTCTTATCTGACAATGATTAATGCGCATGTCTCATAATACATCACACATTCTTTACTTTCCTTCTGACCTTCCGTTCGCCTGC
Organism: Natrix natrix natrix; assembly: GCA_029891615.1. Classification (NCBI taxonomy): domain Eukaryota; kingdom Metazoa; phylum Chordata; class Lepidosauria; order Squamata; family Natricidae; genus Natrix; species Natrix natrix. The sequence continues at coordinate 147,537 of JAKRSK010005035.1, read as the reverse complement.
CAAGAGAAGGTGGGCAACATAGCTCTTGCCAAAATGTAAGATTTCGATAGCAAAGTTTTGTATTATTATTTTCTTTTATATTAAAGTTGTTTATTAGAATATGTTTTCGGGTTTTATTTTCTGCTTATTCGGAAATATACTGCTTGGAAAAGCCGACGGTCCCCACACCTCATTAGTTCAGGGTGGAACTTCCCCTGACAGTTAGGGGTGTCATACCCCCACAGTATTTGTTTCCAGATTTGTTTCATCTGTATACCAAGTTTGGTTGAAGTTGCTCAAGGCATTCTAGAGTTATGCTGGAACACACACACACACACAGACAAACACACACACACAGACAAACACACACACACACACAGTCATTTATTTATTTACATACATACATACATACATACATACATACATACATACATACATACATACATACATACATCATACATACATACATACATACCAGAGGTGGGTTTTTTGCCCGTTTGGCCCAGATCAGGTGAACTGATAGTGACGGTGGCAGCAGGAAGCTTCGCCCAGCCACCGGGCACTTCTGCGCATGTGCACAAGCGTTGCACGCGAACGAGCTAAACGGGAGTAAAAACATTGGAAACCCACCACTCTTACATAGGCAAGTAAATGCAGCTACGTGTTACCAGTATTCTTGTTTGAAAACTGCCTCAAAATTTTACTGCCTTTGAAAGAAACATGAGATCTTCTCTTCACGCTTCTGCGTGATCACCTGATCAAAATCCAGAGGCTCGGCAGCCGATTCGTATTTACGACGGTCACAGTGTCCCTGGGCTCACGTGGCCCCCGTTTTGAGACAGAATCAATGGGGGAGGCGAAATTCACTTCGCAACCTTGTGAGTACCCTGACAACCACAGCCGTCCAGTTAAACAGCTGTGGACAGAAATGTCATAGAGCGGGGTGAAATTCACTTATACATATGTGTCACTTAACAACCGATGTTTGGGGCTCAGTTGTGGTCGTAACTCGAGGACTACCTGTATTCCAAGCGGAGCAAAATTGGGCTGAATTGAAATGGGTTGTGAGAAATAAGACAATGCTCTCTTCTCTTTGGATTTGTGCACCAAAATATCTGAGGGTTGGGCTTTGTGTCTCTGTGTATGAGCCTCTCTCTGTGTGTCTGTGCATACATTTGTGATCTCCGGGGGGGACAGGCTATGAAGCACTGATGGAGATTAATTGATTTATGGACACTGTGTCCATTAGCAGGCTGTGGAGATAACAATTTCATTTCTTTTCAGCTTTTCTTTCTTATGCCATGTCTCTGAAGCCCAAATAATTGCAGCCCAGAGACTGTCAAATGTAAAGTTATATTCCTCTAAATTAGGAACCAGAATTATAATTTTCATGCAAAGCGCCAAACCTGCTGAAGAGCAGCCAGTCTTTAAAAACACAGGCAGTCCTCAACTTACGACAACAATGGGTGCCCAAAATTTCGGTTTTTTAAGTGAAACGTTTGTTAGGTGAACTTTGCCCGGTTTTACGACCTTCCTTGCCCCCAATGTTAAGAGAATCCCTGCAGTTGTTAAGTCAGGAACGGTTGTTAGGTCGCAAAATGGGGACCACGTGACCCCAGGAATACTGCGACCATCATAAATATGAACCAGTTGAATTTTGATCATGTGATCCAGGGGTAGCTGCAATAGCTGTAAGTGTGAAAAATGGTCATGAGTCACTTTTTTCCTGCAGAGTTGATCTGATCAATTAGAGGACATATGCAAAGCAAGACAAAATTATGGGTTATATGCAATATATGCGATGCAAATAAACAATCTTCCTCTCTCACAAAATCAAACAGAACAGAATAGAACAAGACAACCCAACCCAAAACCCAAACCCAAAACAAAACAATAACAACCAAACCAAACCAACAAACCCAAACCCAAAACCCAACCCAAAACCCTAACCTAACCTAACCCAAACTAAAACAAAACCCTAACCAAACTCAAACCCAAACCCAACAAAACTGAAAATCAAATCCAAATCCAAACCCAAAACCACCCAACCAACCCAACCCCAACCCAACCCCAACCCAACCCCAACCCAACCCCAACCCAACCCCAACCCAACCCCAAACCCAACCCCAAACCAACCCCAACCCAACCCCAACCCAAACCCCAACCCAACCCCAACCCAACCCCAACCCAACCCCAACCCAACCCTCCCAACCCAACCCAACCCCAACCCAACCCCCAAACCCAACCCCAACACCCACCCCACCCCAACCCCAACCCACCCCCAACCCAAACCCACCAACCCCAACACAACCCCCACCCCAACACCCACCCCAACCCCAAACCCACCCCAACCCACCCCAAACCACCCCAACCCAACCCCAACCCACCAACCCACCCCACCCACCCCCAACCACCCCAAACCCACCCCAACCCACCCCAACCCACCCCACCAACCCCAAACCAACCCAACCCAACCCCAACCCAACCCAACCCACACCCCACCACAACCCCAACCCAACCCCAACCCAACCCCACCCACCCAACCAACCCCAAACCACCACAACCAACCCCACCAACCCCAAACCAACCCCAACACCAACCCACCCCCACAACCCCAACACCCACACCCAACCCCCAACCCCCACCAACCCCACCCACCCCACACCACCCCACCAACCCCACCCACCCAAACCCAAACCCCACCCAACCCCCAAACCAAAACCCCACCAACCCCCAACCAACCCCCAAACCCACCCAACCCCCACCACCCCACCCACACCCCAAACCAACCCCACCCCCCCACCCAACCCCCAACCCCAACCCCAACCAACCCCACCCAACCCCAACCCAACCCCAACCCAACCACCCCCAACCCCAACCCAACACCCAACCCACCCCCCCAAACCACACCCCAACACCAAACCCACCCACCCCCCAAACCAACCCCAACCCAACCCCCAACCCACCCCACACCAACCCCCAACCCACCACCCCAAACCACCCCCACACCCAACCCCAACCACAACCCCACCCACCCCCAACCCACCCCACCCCCCACCCCAACCAACCCCACCCCAACCCCCCCCAACCCAACCCCCACCCAACCCCAACCCCCCAAACCCAACCCCAAACCAACCCCCCACCCACCCACACCCCACAAACCAACCCCCAACCAACCCCACCACCCCCACACCCAACCCCACCCACACCCCCAACCCCACCCACACCCCCCACCAACCACCCACCCCCCACCCACCCCAACCCCAACCACCCCCACCCCCAACCACCCCCCCAACCCCCCACCCCCAACCACCCAAACACACCCCAAACAACCCCCACCAACCCAAACCCCAACCCAACCCCCCCCAACACCAACCCCACCCAACCCACAACCCAACCCCCCACCCAACACCCAACCCCCCACCCCCCCAACAACCCCCCCCCCCCAACCCCCACAACCCACCCAACCAACCAAACCCACCCCACCCCAACCCACAAACCACCCCACCCCAACCCCCCCACCCCCAACCAACCCCCAACACCAACACACCCACCCCCACACCCAACCACACCCACACCCCAACCACCAACCCACCCCCAACCACCCCAACCACCCCAACCCAACCCCCACACCCAACCCCCCCACCCCAACCCAACCCCAAACAACCAACCAACCCCACACCCACCCAACCCCCCCCAACCAACCCACCCCACCCCACACCCCCCCCAACCCCCACCCAACCCCACACCCCAACCCCAAACCAACCCCACCACCCCAAACCACCCAACCCAACCCCAACCCACCCCCAACCAACCCCCAACCCCAAACCACCCCAACCAACCCCAAAACCCAACCCAACCCAACCCCCCAACCACAACCCACCCACCACCAAACCCACCCCCACCCCACCCCACCCAACCCCAACCCAACCCCACCCCCAACCCCACACCACAACCCACCCACCCCCAACCCAACCCCCACCCAACCCCCCCACCCCCAACCAACCCCCCCACCCCAACCCCACCCAACCAACCCAAACCAACCCCAACCCAACCCCCAACCCAACCCCAAACCAACCCCAACCACCCACCCCCAACACCAACCCCCAAACCACCCCCAACCAACACCCAAACCAACCCCACCCAAACCCCACCAACCCAACCCACCCCAACCCACCCAACCCCACACCCAAACCCCAACCAACCCCACACAACCAACCCCCAAACCACCCCAACCCCACCCCAAACCCACCCCAACCCCCCCACCACCCCACCACCCCAAACCAACCCCCCCACCCCAACCAACCCCAAACCAACCCCCACCACCCAAACCAACCCCAACCCAAACCCCACCCAACCCCAACCAACCCACCCAACCCCAACCCAACCCCAACCAACCCCACCCACCCCAACCCCAACCACCCACCCAACCCACCCCAACCCAACCCCAAACCACCCCCCACCCCAACCCCCCCAACCCCCAACCAACCCCAACCAACCCCAAACCACACCCCACCCAACCCCACCCCCAAACCCCCACACCCCAAACCCAACCCCAAACCAACCCCAAAACCACCCCAAACCAACCCCACCCAACCCCACCCACCAACCCACACACCAACACCAACCCCAACCCAACCCCACCCAACCCACAAACCAACCCACAAACCAACCAAACAACCCCACCACACCCCAACCAACCCCCACCACCCACCCCAAACCAACCCCAACCACCCCAAACCAACCCCACACCAACCCAACCCAACCCAAACCACACCCCAACACCAACCCCCACCACCCAACCCCCAACCCAACCCCCACCCAACCCACCCCACCCACACCCACCACCCCAACCCAAACCCCACCCAACCCCACACCCAACCCCAACACCCCACCCCCACACCCCACCCAACCCACCACAACCAACCCCCCCCACACCCCAACCCAACCCCAACCCACCCCCAACCACCCCAACCACACCCAACCCCCAACACCCACCCCAAACCCAACCCAACACCCAACCCCAACCCCCAACCCCCACCAACCCCCACCCAACCCCACCCCCACACCCCAACCATCCATCCCCCACCCCACACCCACCCCCCCCCAACACCACCACCCCACCCAACCCCAAACCCCCCCACCAAACCAACCACACACCCCAACCCCCCACCCCAAACCCAACCCCCACCCCCCCCACACCCCCCCACACCCCCCCAACCCACCCCCAACACAACCACACCCCCACCCACCCAACCCCAACCCACAACCACAACCCAACCCCAACCCAACCCCCACCCACCCCACCCCCAAACCCCAAACCCCCCACCACCCACCAACCCCACCAACCCACCCCAACCCCAACCCAACCCCAAACAACCCCACCCACCCCAACCAACCCCACCCAACCCCCCAAACCCAACCCACACCCCAAACCACCCCCCCCACCCCAACCCCCACACCCCCCAACCACCCAACCCCCCACCCCCCCAAACCCACCCACCCAACACCCCCCCCCACACCACCCCAACCCACACCCCCACCCCCAAACCACCCACCCACAACCCACCCCAAACCCCACCCAACCCACCCCACCCAACCCAACCCAAACCCAAACCCAACCAACCAACCCAACCCCAACCCAAACACCAACCCAAACCCAACCCAACCCAACCCAACCCCAACCAACCCAACCCAAACCCAACCCAAACCAACCCAAACCAACCCCAAACCCAACCCCAACCCAACCCAACCCAACCCCAAACCCAACCCAAAACCAACCCAACCCCAACCCAACCCAAACCCCCCCCCAAAAACCAAACCCAAACCCCAACCAAACCAACCCAAACCAAAACCAACCCCAAACCAACCCCCAACCCAAACCCAACCCACCCCCAACCCAACCCAACCCAACCCCAACCCCAACCCAACCAACCCAAACCAACCACAACCCAACCCCAACCCACCCAACCCCAACCCCAACCCAACCCAACCCCAAACCCAAACCATCCAACCCCAACCCAACCCAACCCAATCCAAAACAAAACAAAACAAAACAAAACAAAAACAAACTAAAACAAAACAACACAATGCAACCAAGCAACAAAGCAACAAAACAACAAAACAACAGCAGGAAAATGTGTCCAACCCCAGCAGGATTTGCTGTTTCGAGTTCCATATAAAGCAATCAAGCCAGGATGAAAATCTTATCACTAAAGGAAGTCCTCGACTTACAACAGTTCATTTAGTGACTGTTCTAAGTCACAAGAGTGCTGAAAAAAGAAAATAAAGCCACTGATCATGTGACTGTGGAGATGATGCAAAAGCCATAAGTGTGAAAAACAGTCCTAGGTCACTTTGAACTGTCACTAAAACGACTTGTTGTAAGTCAAGGACTACCACACTAGTGAGATCGGCAGCATGGGAATTTAGTAAATAAATAATTAAAAACGCAAAGAGTTTTTTTTGGAACAGAAGGAGCTGTCTAATTTAGGTTTTACGAAACCTTTTTATGACACTTCAGGGGTAAAGAGGCTTTTGCTACCTTGATTTTTTGCGACTTCTAATCCTTCCCCAAACTGCAAAACACAATTGCCTCCTCGAGAGTCAATTATCGTTGACATGGAATAAAGTCACATCTCAGATGTTACCATAGCAATCAAAAGTTCAGGATGCCAAAAAAGAGACAGCAATAACAACAATAAAAATAACACGGGAGTAGGGGGGGGGGAATTAAAACAGGATGTATTTGTGGGGGGGGGAGGGTGAGAAAAAATGGCTGGTTGCCACGACAACGGAGAAAAAAAAGATTTATCTTCCAAGTATGCCCAAGTCCTCAGTTCCCCAAAAAATAAAATCAAATATAATCATCGCCGATAGGGAAATGGGGCCCACAGCTTAACTAAGTTTTGAATGGTTGTATTAATTTTGAGTTGGCTTCACTGAAGATATTGTAAAATACGAGACCACACAAAGACTCACGGTTGACTGAAGAGACCAGAGAATAATGCTCAAGAGGGAGAGAAGAACTTGGAAGCTACATCCTAACAAGAATGGTCTAAAATGAGTACGTTGAACCCAAAGAAGAACAGCTGGAGGCTTAATGTGGACTTCCACTCAGAAGCATACTTTAAACCATTGGATTCGCCGGAAAAATGTCGACCATGAATCAGCTCTCCTCTACCGCGTCGGGTCCAGGGTCGTGTTCGGCCTTCCACACTGACTTGCAGAGAGTGGTGCAAATCATCTGAGCTGCGGGACTGGGCAAGCAATCAAGCAAGCTGGAAAGTGAGATATCTAGGACCGGATAGTGTTGGGGTGGGTGGGCGGGGCCAACCACTTCTCGGAACAACCTACCAATCAACCCACCACTGCTTCCACTCCTTGGAGGACTAATATTAGGTAGAGCGCAGGGGTGGCCTTCAAAAAATTTAGCAAGGGGTTCTCTGCCCGGTTGCTGGGTGGGTGTGGGTGTGGCCGTGGTGGGTTTGGTCTATTCAATCTCCTGTATCAAGACAGGGGTGGGAGTGCATTTTTGCCCTCCCTGGGTTCCAGAGGCTTTTTTCTGTCCTCCTGGAGGGCGAAAACAGCCTCCCCAGGCTCTGGAGGCTGGAAACGGCCCATTTCCAGCATTCCTGGACTTTGGTAGGCCTGTTTTTCACTCTCCCTGAGCATCTGTCTGTGCCTTGCACTTACCTGCACCCAAAATAGGCTGCGTGGGGACTCCTGGGAGGGGAAGGGAGGGGTGGGCAGGGCCAGCCAGGTGTGGGATTTGGGGGTTCTCTGAACTGCTGGTTCAGAGTCCACCAGAGTCCACATAATCTTAGCTAGAGGTTCTCCTGAACCCCTGCAAACCCCCAGGAGCCCACCCCTGAGTATTTGTTCTCCAGAACATCTCAAGGTAGGACTAGAAACCAGGAGATGCTCATTGATACATCCTACCAAGAATGGTCTAAACTGGGTACATTTAGCCCGAAGAAGAAAAGCTGGAGATTTCATGTGGGCTTCCAATCCTTGAAGGACTAATATAAGGTAGAGGCTGTGGATTTGTTCTCCAGAACATCTCAAGGTAGGACAATAACCAAGAGATGGACATCCAAATTCTAAATAAGGAGGAATTTCCCAACTGTGAGAGCTTTGAAGCAGTGGAAGTCATGATGGCTTCTATCTCTGGAGGCTTTCTAAGGTTGGATAACCAATTTTTGAGAATAGCTGGAACATTCCTGCCTGGAGATAAGATAAGAAGACTACCAATATCTCTTAGGATTCCTTCCTTCCTCCCTCCCTCCTTCCCTCCTTCTTTCTTTCTTTTTTCTTTCTCTCTCTTTCCTTTCCTCCTCCCTCCCTCTCTACCTCCACCCCTTCCTTCCTCCCTCCCTCCATCCCTTCCTCCCTCCCTCCACCCCTCCCTCCCTCCTTCCTTTTTTCTTCCTTTCCTTCTTCCCTCCTTCGTTTCTTATTTCTTTCTCTCTCTTTCCTTCCTTCCTCCCTCTCCCTCCACCCCTTCCTCCCTCCTTCCTTTTTTCTTCCTTCCTCCCCCTCCCTCCTTCTTTCTTTCTTTTTTCTTTCTCTCTTTCCTTCCTCCCTCTCCCTCCCTCCACCCCTCCCTCCCTCCTTTTTTCTTTTTTTTTTCTTTCTCTCTTTCCTTTCTCCCTCTCTCCTCCACCCCTCCCTCCCTTTCACCCCTCCCTCCTTTTTTCTTCCTTCCTTCCTTCCTTTCATTCTCTTTCTTTCTTTCTTTTTTCTTTTTCTTTCTTTCCTTCCTTCCTACCATCTATCTATCTTTCTTTCTTACCTCCCTCCCTCCCTCCCTTTGCTTTTTATCCTGCCTTGATGACTTTCTAACAGTAACACTTAGTTGGGCAAATTATACACCAGCATGCTCAGTCCTCCATATTTTCCCCACTGCAGCCACCCTCTGAGCCAGTCCCTCTCTCTTAGCCCTGTCTTCGGCTAAGACAGAGGAACTGTGTCAAAGTCACCCAAATGGCTTTCATGGCTAAGGTGAGACTAGAACTCACCGTCTCTTGATGATTAGCTCAAAACCATCCCGCTGCGCCTAAGGAGGGATTAGAACTCATGTGATCTGAGGATTGGCGCAAAGTCACCCTGATAGCTTTCATGCCTCCAATGAAACTTCAACTCCCTTTCTCCTGGTTTCCAGGCTGGCATCTTAATCTGACTCTGTATCCGAAAGACATTATTGAAGAAAAAGCAAGCTTCCCTCACTCTATTGCTCACTGGGTTATGTGACCCATTCACCCCACTTCAGGCCCACCTAAGCAAGTCAGTGCCACACGTCACTATGTCCTCTCCAACACCTCCTTTTCAGGGGTTTCCCAACCCAGCAGAAGGGGTTTTTTGGGGGGGGGGGAACCGTGTAAAGAAGTGCTGACGCTTTGTTCATCTGTCTATCCATCTGCATGATGACTCTCTGGAACTCTGCAGAAGGAGGGGAAGAGGAAGAGGTGGCGGGGGAAGAGAGAAAGGGGAGATTTGGTCAAGAAAAGATCAGCTTTGGAAATGAGCTGGATGTGCCAGGGGGTTCTGGAGGGAAGGATTTATTAAAAACTTCCCCAGTGTGTTTCTATATTCTATTCCCGTGGTAGCTAACCTTTTCCAGAGTGTGCGTGGGCGTGAATGCACCCCTGAATCCCCAAGATGCAATGTGTGCGCATGTCCCATGCATGCGCCTCCCCCCGTGCATGCATGGGAGGCCCTCTGCATGCACCCCAACCCCCTGTGCATGTGTGTGCAGCCCCGCTGCATGCAGCAGCAGCCCCCATGCATGTGCAGCAGTGACCCAAAGCCCAGCTGGATGGTGGGACAGGAAAAGGCGCAGATGATGTTATGCTTAGAATTGAAGCAGCCTGCCCAGGCAGATCTGGAGAAGACAGTAAAGCCCCTGTGCAGCTCTGAACTGGGATGATGGTTCACGTGCCCACAGAGAGGGCGTTGTGTGCCCCCTTGTGGCCACATTGGGCTCTTAGGTTTCACCATCAATTGTGGTGTTTCCTGTCCTATTCAGAATTCTGTCCTATTCGATTCTGGTTCTGATTCTCGTTCTACAATACAATTACAATAGACAGGAGTTGGAAGGGACCTTGGGCGGAGGTCTTCCTAGTCCAAACCCCCTGCCTAGGCAGGGAAACCCTATACCCATTTTCAGACAAATAGCTACACTACCAAACCGATCTTACTTAAGACTTCAGGTGTTGGAGAGGAATTCACAACTTCTGGAGGCAACTTCTGGTTCCACTGATTCATTGTTCCTAACCTGTCAGGAAGTTTTCTCCTTAGTTCTAAGTTGCTTCTCTCCTTGGATTTAGTTTTTATCCCACCCATTGCTTCTTTGTTCTGCCCTCAGGTGCCTTGGAGAATAGTTTGACTCCCTCTTCTTTGTGGCAACCCCTGAGATTATTGGAAGACTGCTATCATGTCTCCCCTGGTCCTTCTTTTCATTAAACTAGACCTACCCAGTTCCTGCAACCGTTCTTCATACGTTTTAGTCTCCAGTCCCCTAATCATCTTTGTTGCTCTTTTCTGTGCTCTTTCTAGAGTCTCCACAACTTTTCTACATCATGGACACCAGAACTGAATGCCGTATTCCAAGTGTGGCCTTACCAAGGCATTATAAAGTGGTATTAATACTTCATGTGATCTTGAGTCTATCCCTCTGTTGATGCAGCCTAGAACTGTGTTGGCTTTTTTGGCAGCTGCTGCACACGGCTGGCTCCTATTTAAATGGTTGTCCACTAGAACTCCAAGATCCTTTCACAGTTACTACTATTGAGCAAGGTACCACCTATACTGTACCTGTGCGTTTCATTTTTCTTGCCCAAATGTAGAACCTTACTCTTTTCACCATTGAATTTCATTTTATGACCTAGTGCCCAATGTTCAAGATTGTCAAGATCCTTCTGTATCTTAAGCCTATCTTCTGGAGTGTTGGCTATTCCTGCCACCTTGGTGTCATCTGCAAATTTGATGAGTTCCCCATTTATTCCCTCATCCAAATCATTGATGAAGATGTTGAAGAGTACTGGGCCTAAAACGGAGCCTTGGGGTACTCCACTGCATACTTCCCTCCATGTAGATGCAGTTCCATTGAGGACTACACGTTGAGTGCGGTTGGTCAGCCAGTTACGAATCCATCTGGTGGTGATGCTGTCTAACCCACATTCTTCTACTTTATCTAGTAGTAGGTTATGGTCTGCCTTATCAAATACCTTACTGAAGTCCAAGTAAACTATATTGACGGCATTCCTCTGGTCCACTAATTTTGTCACATTATCAAAGAATGCAATAAGATTAGTCTGGCATGATCTGTTTTTGACAAATCCATATTGGCTTTTGGCTATTACTTTGTTTGCTTCAAGGTGTTCGCTAATTTGTTGCTTGATTATCTTTTCCAAGATACGTTCTGTTCTCTCCTATTCCGTTCTGTTCTATTCAGAATTCTGTTCCTATTCTATTCTGTTCCGTCCTATTCAGAATTCTCTCCCATTCTGTTCTGTCCTGTCCTGTCCTGTCCTATTCAGAATTCTGTCCTATTCTATTCTGTTCTGTCCTATTCAGAATTCTCTCCTATTCTGTTCTGTTCTGTCCTGTCATGTCCTATTCAGAATTCTGTCCTATTCTATTCCGTTCTGTTCTATTCAGAATTCTGTTCCTATTCTATTCTGTTCCGTCCTATTCAGAATTCTCTCCCATTCTGTTCTGTCCTGTCCTGTCCTATTCAGAATTCTGTCCTATTCTATTCTGTTCTGTCCTATTCAGAATTCTGTCCTATTCTATTCTGTTATGTCCTATTCAGAATTCTCTCCTATTCTGTTCTGTTCTGTCCTGTCATGTCCTGTTCAGAATTCTGTCCTATTCTATTCTGTTCTGTCCTATTCAGAATTCTGTCCTATTCTATTTCTGTTATGTCCTATTCAGAATTCTCTCCTATTCTGTTCTGTTCTGTCCTGTCATGTCCTATTCAGAATTCTGTCCTATTCTATTCTGTTCTGTCCTATTCAGAATTCTGTCCTATTCTATTCTGTTATGTCCTATTCAGAATTCTCTCCTATTCTGTTCTGTTCTGTCCTGTCATGTCCTATTCAGAATTCTGTCCTATTCTATTCTGTTCTGTCCTATTCAGAATTCTGTCCTATTCTATTCTGTTATGTCCTATTCAGAATTCTCTCCCATTCTGTTCTGTCCTGTTCTGTCCTGTCCTATTCAGAATTCTCTCCTATTCTGTTCTGTTCTGTCCTGTCATGTCCTATTCAGAATTCTGTCCTATTCTATTCTGCTCTGTCCTATTCAAAATTCTGTTCTATTCTGTTCTGTCCTGTCCTGTCCTATTCAGAATTCTGTCCTATTCTATTCTGTTCTGTTCTATTCTGGAACCCATTTTGCTAAGCAATGTTGAGTGTGCCATGAGCCATCCTGTGACCATATCAGTTTTTTACAAAACTTTTTGCCGTGTTTGTTAAGCAAAGAGATGGATAAAATTAGGGTGTTTAGCAAATGGCATGCATTCATGGACATTGTACTATCCTGGGATCAGGGGATCACCCTTTGTGATCTTCCCTACCCACTTCTGACAAGCAGAGTCAATGGGGGTGGGTGGGTAAGCCAGATTCACTTAATGACCACATGGTTCAACTTGTAGTCATTCGTTTCGCCACTGTGGCACAGAATGGTCACAAATGGGACATGACTCACTTAACCACAGCCTTATTTAGCAACAGAAATGTTGTGCTCATGTCGAGGACTACCTGTGCTGTTGTAACTTCAATGGCCACTAAACAAACGGTCTCAAATTGAGGGCTACCTGCGCTACACCAGGGGACAGCAGAAACACACCGATTATTTTCTGAAAGCAAAACAGAGCTTAATCCAACACGCCTCTGTTTTTGTGCTTTTCAGAGAATATTAATCAAAAATAATAATAATAATACCAATGTCCCTGTCAAATGCCCATCAGCTGAATTGCTCCCTGCAAAATGGACAAAATAAGACTAAATTTAGTGTGGCGGGTGGACGCCAGCAAAATAATGACATAAAAATAGCTCTTTCCAAATAGAGAACTGAACGTAAGAAGAGGGTTTTTTTCCCTTCCTTCTTTCAGTTAATATATTCTATTAATAAATAATTTGATTAATTTAACATTTATACAGTTCCTCGTTCTGCTTATAAACACAAGGAGCATTAGGTAAAATGTGCAATTTAAAGACAATTATAGGCCAGGCAGCTCACTGTATTAAAGGAGAAAATAATGACAACCTACATCATACAATATAGGTAGTCCTTGACTTACGACCATACTTGAGACCAACCTTTCTGTTGGTAAGCAAGACAGCCATTAGGTGAGTTTTCACGGCCTTTCTTGTCACAGTTGTTAAGTGAATCACTGCAGTTGTTGTTAGCAACATGGTTGTTAAGTGAATCTGATCTCCCCATTGACTTTGCTTGTCGGAAGGTCGCAAAACGAGATCATGTGGCCCCAGGACACTGCAACCGTCATAAATACAAGTCAGTTGCCAAGCCCTTGAATTTTGATCATGTCACCATGGGGATTCTGCAACTGTCTTAGGGGGTGAAAAATGGTCGTAAGTTACTTTTTTTCAGTGCTGTTGTAACTTCAAATGGACACTAAATGAACTGTTGTGAGGCAAGGTCTACCTGTAGGTTTTCCAGAAAAATGACAGGATCATCCAGAGATGGTCATGTAATCGTTCAACAGTCAAGATAATCCTCGTTTTACAACCACAGTTTGAGTCCAAAATTTCCATTGCCGAGACAATTGTGAAGTGAGTTTTACTCCATTTTACAAACTTTTTTGCCAGTTGTTAACTGAATCATGGCAGTGGTTAAATTAGGAACGTGGTTGTTAAGTGAATCTCGCTTCCCCGTTGACTTTGCTTGTCAGAAGGTTGCAAAAGGAGATCATGTGGTCCAAGGACATTGCAACCATCATAAATAATAGATTGTCCTCCTCTATGTTGCAAATCCCACTCAGGTAGGAGAAAATGAGTTTTACTGAACCTTCTTGGTACAGATTGTTCTGACCGAGACTTCCCAAGAGCCTGAAGCAAACTCCTTGTCCTGACAAAATCCCCTTTTATTAATTTACTGTGAATTCTGCTCATTCACATCCAGCAAAGTCTTTCAAGGGAGGATTTATTTAATAGGCCTTATCTGGCTTGGAGAGCTGCCAACTCGATATCTGCAAAACTTGGCCAGGAGTCTCGGAGAGTCACGAACCAATGAAGTGAACTAATTGTCTCCTGCAAACTCCACTCCCCTTTTGCTCCTCTTTTACTTATACAATACAATATAGTACAATACAATAGTAGAGTTGGCAGAGACCTTGGAGGTCTTCTAGTCCAACCCCCTGCCTAGGCAGGAAACCCTATACTGTTCCAGACAAATGGCTATCCAACATCTTCTTAAAGACTTCCAGTGTTGGGGCATTCACAACTTCTGGAGGCAAATTCTGTTCCACTGATTAATTGTTCTAACTGTCAGGAAATTTCTCCTTAGTTCTAGGCTGCTTCTCTCCTTGATTAGTTTCCACCCATTGCTTCTTGTTCTGCCCTCAGGTGCCTTGGAGAATAGTTGGACTCCCTCTTCTTTGTGGCAACCCTTTTCCTCTGGGAGGGGCCATTCATCATCCACCTGTGGCCTTACTCCCAAGTCGACCCTTGTTCTTTAGCTGTTCCCTTTGTCTGGCAACTCTGTGCATGCACACCCTGGGAACAGGTTCCAGCTGTTCTTCTGCCTCACTGATGCCTGACTCCGAAGGCAGCTGATAACTGGCATAGGGCTCTGGCCCCCTCTCTGCCTCCGACACAGAGCCCTCATCAGAACTTTTCCCAGACTCCAGGACTGGCCCATCTTCCTCCCCAACCTCCTCACTGTCCGAATCTATGGCCTGCTCTGCTGGTCACTGGCAGGCCATAACACAGATCGGAAATAAAATATTGAGGGCGACAGGACATTTCCAGAACCCAGTAGAAATGCAGCCTGTCCTTCAACATTTCCCTCAAGTATGGTGTCTCGAAGAATATCACCCAGAAATTTCATCTCATCTGCAACAATGTCCAAATGGACTTCAACCCTCCAGGCAGGAGGGTGTGGTGTTTTCTTTGTAGAGATGTTTGGAAGAAGCTGGTCGGAGCAAGGCTGAAAACGAAGTGTGGTTCACAAGAGTTTGTTCTGAAGTTTCCTAGGAGACTGTCTCAAAAGAACTTGGCTGTTAATTGGCTTGGCTGCAAATATTTACAGCCATCAAAAAAGATATTTGTATACTCCACGGAGGTCGCCATGGATATCCGGCCTACTGCCAGGTCTCAGCTCTTGTGGAGAAACCGTAATGAGTTGTTGACCAGCTGGGACCCTCAGAATAGAGAATTACAAAATTTGAAGAGAACTTTGAGGTCTTCTAGTCCTAGGAGAAGACCCTATAACAATGATAACTGTACAATCTCTTCTTGAAGACCTCTGACTTCTGGAGGCAAGTCATTCCAAGGATTAATAGTCCTCACTGTCAGCAAATTCCTCCTTAGTTCTAGGTTGCTTCTCTCCTTGTTGAGTTTCTCCCCGTTGCTTCTTCGGGGGTTTTGGAGAATAGGTCGACCCCTTCTTCTATGTGGCAGTCCCTCAAATATTGGAAGATGCTATCATGTTACCTTATCTTCATTTGACGAGACATACCCATTTATTGTATAGTCTGTCAGGTTTCCTAAAAATGCCCAGTGTCAGGGTTCCAAATAACATCCAAAATTAAATCAGAGTCCAAGGCAAAGTATTGCTCTAAGTTCCAATGTATTAAGAGAGTCATGTTGGCACATCTGGGAAAACCCGAATCTGAGCTTCCTGGGTTTTTCCCCACCCAGTTGAAAGTTCAAGATCTTGCCCCCACACCCACAAGTCCATCACACGGTCCAATCTTCCACTGCCATGCTGGCAGTTCTACCCATCCAGTTCCAGTCAGGTGCAGAGGTTCAGAGACAAAGGATGACCTTGGCTTTCTAGAAAGGAATTTTATTTTGACATCACATTCTACTCCTTACTATTTCCCCTCACAATTGGGATCAGGATTTCTGTCGCTAAGCAGGGCGGTTGTTCAGTGAGTCACACCTGTTTTTACAGTCTTTTCCTCCCATGATTGTTAACCGAACCACTGCAGTTGTTATGTGAATCATGAGTTGTTAAGTGAATCCAACTTCCCCTTTTGAATTTGTCACAAATGGTGGCACACCGGGATGCTGCAACCGTTGTAAATACATTTTGGGGGCCAAGCTCCTGATTTTTGATCCTGTGACCGTGGCCATGCTGAGGAGGTCCTAACTGCGAGGATAGGTCACAAGTCAACTTTTCCATCACTTTGATCCTGTGACCGTGGCCATGCTGAGGAGGTCGTAACTGTGAGGATAGGTCACAAGTCAACTTTTCCATCACTTTGATCCTGTGACCATGGCCATGCTGAGGAAGTCGTAACTGCGAGGATAGGTCACAAGTCAACTTTTCCATCACTTTAAACAAATGGTTGTAAGTTGAGGACTTTATGTACACTTGAGGAAAAATGGAAAAAAATTAAGGATATTATTTCCCTGTCATTTTGATCTGCTCAAAGGCTACCGGACACTTTTCCTGAAACTCAAGTTAGACGAGAAATGAAAACCACGCTAAGGAACTTGCAATCTCAGCCTGGTAGGTCATTTACGGATAGGTCATCTGCAATTAATTAAATTCATTAAATGAGCAAACTGCCCCGAGATCTTTTGCCATCAATTTCCAACGATCCCTTGCAAACGAGATAACCTTTTGTGCTAATGTTATCTTGATGGCTTTCCTTCTCTTAAAATTCAGACTGGTTGACCGAACAGCTATTATGAGAAAAGGTCAGGGATGGGTCAATGGATATAATGGCCATGGTCAACCATCTCAAGTTAGAACCTCTAGACTGGAAGGGAAATTGAATGAAACAAGAAAACCTTAATTTTACCTGCCAAAGATTGGAGCAATAGAGAAATATATGAAGAACAACAGAGGTTTGGAAAAGTTCCTATTCATGTAGTCCTTGATTTGCCATCGCTTTCCTCCCCAAGAGCAAGCGTCTTTTAATTTCTTGGCTGCAGTCCCTATCTGCGGTGATCTTGGAGCCCAGGAAAATATCTGTCACTACCTCCGTTTCTTCCTCATCTATTTGCCAGGAATTGAGAGGGCAAATCTAGACAGCATACTAAAAAGCAGAGACATCACCCTGCCAACAAAAGAGTGTCTAATCAAGGCTATGGTTTTCCCAGTTGAAATATATGGTTGTGAAAGTTGGACCATAAGGAAGGCTGAGGGCCAAAGAATGGAGGCCTTTGAACTATGGTGCTGGAGAAGACCCCTGTGAGTCCCTTGGACTGCAAGGCGATCAAATCGGTCAGTCCTGGAGGAGATCAACCCTGACTGCTCTTTAGAAGGCCGGGTCCTGAAGAGGAAACTCAAAGACTTTGGCCACCTAAGGAGAAGGAAGGACTCCCTGGAGAAGAGCCTCATGCTGGGAACGATGGAGGGCAAAAGAAGAACGGAACGAGAGAGAAGGAGGTGGCTGGATGGAGTCACCAAAGCAGTCGGCGTGAGCTTCAATGGACTCCAGAGGATGGTAGAGGACAGGAAGGCCTGGAGGAATGTTGTCCATGGGGTCACGATGGGTCGGACACAACTTTGCAACTAACAACAAATAGTTCTTGGTTTACACCAGTTCATTTTTATAATTATTATTTTTTTTATTTTTTTAAAACATTAAAAAAAATTCTCATCCATTACGTACAGCATGTCGTTTGGTTACAAGCTTTGTGCATCCATATTTTCAATTACCTATACAATCACAATTTTTTCATCTAATATGAATAGGTACCTTACTTTCATTTTGCATCATATGCTCAATTACAATTTAAAATTACTTTCCTTTCAGCAAGCCTAGTTCCCTTGCATTTTTAATTATCTATTTAATAACAATATACCTTTATGTAATCACTTATCTCATTCTAATTATTTTTACAGTGTAAAAAATTCCCCCCCAAAACTATTTATGTTTATACATCACTACTTTCAATTATGCATAGTCCCATTGATCATCCATCAAATATGTTTATTTATTATTATTATTTATTTTATTGAACTTATTAGTCGCCCCCTCTCCCCACAGGGACTCGGGGCGACGTACAGAGCAATAATCAAGATAGCACCATAAAATCGTGCAGAGGAGGTAAAAATAAGTCCATAAATAAGCAAGTTTGTGTTCATTGTTATCCTTGTATATCAGACATACACATTTTTACTGGTTTTTAGAGGGATAGTTTTTTAAATTTAATCTTATATGACATTGGGATTTTAAATTTTATACATTTCGATTTATTTATTTAGCTGTACAGTTTGGCATATTTTATCCTCCTCTCATATACGTACTTATGTAGTTATTACTATGTTTTAATTTGTTGTATTTTAATACAGACTGTACACCGCCCTGAGTCCCTTTCGGGAGAGGGGGCGGTATATAAATGCTAATAAATAATAATAATAATAATAATAATAATAATAATAATTCAAACAAAAATATTATTCCTTCATTTTCAAATAAAGTATTCTAAATGCTCGCTTCATAAATATACCAGTCCTTCATTACTTCCTTACTAAACTATTCATCAACAGCAAAATATCTTTGCATTATACATCACTATCTAGTATTATGCATAATATTACCAATCATCTATCAAATGTACACAGATTCATTATTATCCTTATCCTTCATTTTAAAACAAAATATTCTAAATTATTCAGTTACACCATTGCACCAGTTCATTTTGTGATTCTATCTTTCCTTATGTAGAAAGGTAGCACCTACCCCTCTCCTAGAAGAATGAATTATTCTAGGAAATATTAAAAAGGAAGATTATATTTCCCTTAAAAGAACAATAGAAATCTTAAGGGAGACAGAAGCTCAGAGCTTCAACAGATATTTGGTGCCTATTGAGACGGACTGGGCCAATCTATCCACAAGACAAAAGGCCTCCTGCTCCAGGGTGATAGGATTAAGACATGACCCTTCCAGACATAATAGTATTATCTAGCATAGGGCTCACTGCGTTTCAAAATCACCTGAGGACATTACATCAGTCCAAGGTTCAATCAAACTTGATTCAGACAAATGTGACTCCACATGGCCCCATGGGAGTACAACCAACAGAATACGTGCTCTTGCACAGGAACAGGAAGCTCAAGGGCAAGGCCCAAGGGACGGTATAAATAACCTCACTCTTCACTCCATGAGGTCAGCTTTCCAGGACTTCAAACGCATGTGGCCCTGTGTCTCGGTAAACCATCTTTCCAATCAGCCTCCATGTTTCCAGTGTCTTTATTCTCACTTGGAATGGAACCAGAGGGATATTTCTTCCAACACTTGGATACCAGGATCTTGTCTTAGAAAGATGCATTAAGAGACCGAACTCAGAAGCTGCAGCTAATAAGCAAATACGCTGCGTTAACAGAGGGATAGAATCAAGATCACGTGAAGTGTGAATACCCCTTTATAAGGCCTTGGTAGGGCCACACTTGGAATACAGCATCCAGTTTTGGTTGCCACAATGTAAAAAAAGATGTGGAGACTCTGGAAAGAGCGCAGAGAAGAGCAACAAAGATGATTAGGGGACTGGAGGCTAAAACATATGAAGAACGGTTGCAGGAACTGGGCATGTCTAAGTTTAATGAAAAGAAGGACTAGGGGAGACATGGTAGTCTTCTTCTTCAACGAGGCCATCGAAAATGATGTCCCGGTGTTTGGAAGCCGTACGGATCTGGATGGGTGACAACCGACTCAGACTCAACCCCTCCAAGACGGAGTGGCTGTGGCTTCCGGCCCCCCGGTTCAACCAGCTAATTCCAACACTGGCCATTGGGGGCGAACAACTGGCCCCCATGGAACGGGCACGCAATTTGGGCGTCCTCCTGGATGCCTGGCTGTCCATGGATGACCATGTGGCAGCCGTGGCGAGGGGGGCGTTCCACCAGGTTCGCCTGGTGCGCCAATTGCGCCCCCTATTGGACCGGGATGCCCTTCGCACAGTCACTCACGCGTTGGTGACGTCCCGCCTAGACTACTGTAATGCTCTCTACATGGGGCTTCCCTTGAGATGCACTCGAAGACTGCAGCTGGTCCAGAACGCGGCCGCGCGGGTGATTATGGGGAGTACGAGATACTCCCATATAACACCTCTCCTGCGCGAGCTGCACTGGCTCCCTGTGGTCTATCGGGTGCGTTTCAAGGTGTTCACCATCTTCAAAGTGCTCCATGGCACAGGACCTAGCTACCTGCGGGATCGCATACTGCCCCATACATCCCTACGACCAATTCACTCTCACAGAGAGGGACTTCTCCGGGTGCCGTCCACTAAGCAGTGCCAAAGGGCGGTGCCCAGGAGTAGGGCCTTCTCTGTGATGGGCCCAGCCCTCTGGAATGACCTCCCCCCGGATATTAGGATTACCACCGACCTCCGCTCCTTCCGTTCAAAACTCAAGACCCACCTTTTTCAACTAGCAGGCCTGGCTCAACCATAGCTCCATTTTATTCCTCCTGGCAATTTTTAAACTTGTAATCTCCATTGGGGTATTTAATTTTAACTTATTTTAATATTTCTATGTTATTATAATGATTGTATTGTGTTTTTAAACCTCCTCCGTACAATGTGTAATTTTTATAACATGTGTTTTTATTTATTGTATGCCGCCCCGAGTCCCTTTGTGGAGAGGGAGCGGCTAACAAATTTAATAAATATATATAATATATTCTTATCAACTGTCAACTTATTCTCCAAAGCGCCTGAAGGCAAGACAAGAGGCAATGGATGGAAACTAATCAAGGAGAGATCTGTGAGAATATATTCATAGACTGGAATCAGAAGTGGGTTCCTACCAGTTCGGACCGGTTCAGCCAGCCAAGTAGGGAGTAACTCAGCCTGCCACGCCCCTGAACCAGTTCTATTGGCGGCAGTGCCATCTTGATTTTCGATCCTGCACAGGTGCAGAACAATCTTCATTGCAAAAGTGTATTTTTCCCCTTTTCTAATGTGAGCATGCATAGCCCTTTTTAGGTGCAAAGCACACGGAGCAAACCTTTTTGCACACCGAACCGTCAGTAACGCAGGTAGCAACCCACGCTTGACTGGAATAAGCAACAAGGTCAGCCAATGGATAGACTTGGTAACAGGTCAGCCAATGGGGACTGTTTGGAAACTGAAACAGTATTTGCTGGAGACAGCTAGGAGCCTGGGCGTGGCTTAGTACTATAGCTCTGAGTCTGTGCTAAAGCTGCAATACTGGTCTGAGCTCTGAACTGAAAATGGAAGCCAATCTCTCCTATCTACCACGTTGGAAGAACCACTCTTGGTATTGAATATATGTCTCATGTGTTATACTATGTATATAAACATAAGTTGATGAACCCTGCTGAATCAGTTATCTGTGTCTGCTTTCTGGATTTGATATCTGCAACAAACTCTGATGAGATTCAACCTAAATTGAGAAATTTCCTGACAACGAGAACAATTAACCAGTGGAGCAGCTTGCCTCCAGGAGTTGTAGGTGTCCAACACTGAAGGTTTTTAAGAAGAAATTGGACAACCCTTTGTCTGAAACGGGGTGGGATTTCCTGCCTGTGCAGGGAGTTAGACGAGAAGACCCCCAAGATCCCTTCCAACTTATTCCAATTGTTTTTCCATAGAGCAAAATAGACATTTGTCTAATTAGTACTTGTGAATGCATTCGTGCAGAGACAATTGCTAGTTTTTAATGCCAGGCTGAAGTGCTTTAGCTTTCTAAGTGCTTTCGCTTTTTTTTTACTTAGCTTTCTAAGACGAAATGAACCCAGAGCAGAAGAAAAAGGAAAACTTATAGAGGTATGTGCAAGAGGAAAGTGAAAAATTCAAGATGGTGGCAGCCATCTTGTTGATAAAACACCCCGTTTTTATATACATCACACATATTATTGTTATTAGATTAGAGTTTTATTGAATCCATATTACTTTACAAGTAACTCAAGGCAGTGAACAGGCATAATAATTCTTCCTCCTCCTATTTTCCTAACAATAACAATCCTGTAAAGTGGACTGGATTGAGATTGAGGGACTAGCTCAGCCACCCAGCTGAAAGTTACCCAGCTGGCTTTCATGCCTAAAACCAGACTAGAATTCACCTTCTGAAAACTTAAGGTAGGTGGACTTCAACTCCCAGAATTCCCCAGCCAGCATGCTGGCTGAAGAATTCTGGGAGTTGAAATCCAAGCAAGCTGATTAGGGAATTCTGGGAGTTGAAGCACTGCTTTAGAGAAAGTTGGGATGTGTCCTAGAACAGCAGTCACCAACCGGTGGTCTGTAGACCACTGGTGGTTCGTGAGAAAAATTTGGTGGTCCGCAGAAAAATTATTTGCATTTTTTATATTGCACTAAATCAGGGGTCCTCAAACTACGGCCCCTGGGACGGATACGTGCAATGAACGCTTATGTTGCTGCAGGGGGTCTCTCCCTTCGGGGGCTTTTTGTGGGGGGCAGAGGGGGACAAAAATTCCGACCTGGGATCTGCTTCAGCCTCCTGGTGGGGGGCTTTGGGCGGAGGCTGGAGGGAAGAAGCACTGCTGGTGGTTAAGAGCCAGAGGGCCTCATTCCAGTGGGACTGCACCATGGCCTGGAACTGGCTGAGCATCTCAGCCCGCTGAGCCTCCAGGCGCCGGTACCTGGCCTTGCACTCCCGCAGGTCTCCCCTCTGCTTGGAAAGCCTATGCTGCTAGTCCTCAGTGAGGTGCTTCTGCTGAGCCTCCTTCTCAGCCAGATCCAATGTGAACTGAGCTGTTTTGCCAACTCTTTCTCCTGGTGGCTGCTTAGCTCCAACAACTCCTTCCTGTTGGGGCCCTAAGGAGCCTGGGTGGGCAGGCAAGGAGGGGTTGGGAGGGGAGGGGCAAGGAGAGGCTCTTGACGTGAGTGACATTGAGTTGGCCACACCCACCCAGTCACATGACCACCTAGCCACGCCCACCCAGCCGGTCATTAGGCAGATTCAGATGAGGTCTGAAAGGTTGGTGACCCCTGGACTAGAACATACACCCAGATGCAGGGCAATGGTTACACATGGTAGTCTCCCACGTTATGACACAACCCCCACCCCACCCCAATACAGATCTTGTCTAGGTGATGTGAATACACATCTCCATGATTGCTGGTTTGTGATGGTGAAGGAGCAATGGTTCCTTGGGAAACCCTTGATCGAAAAGCTCCAGAAGTTGTGAAACATTGCTTGACAATCGCTGCCTGCTAATATACTTGTTAAAGCTGTCTTGTGGCCTAAGAAGTCTCTTGTGTCCATATACAGCATTTTTGACTGATTTCCCTCTAAAGCCTTGTGAATTAAATATGTGTGCTCTGTTTTAAAATGACACAAATCCCATTTGCTTCTAGGATCAGAACATCGATGTCTTTCCTAAAAACATATCCAGAGTGGGCAGATGTATTCTTGGTTCCCAAACGGCTGGTGCTGTGAAAATGTCTAAGATGTTTTTGCAATTGTTGCCATTAAATTAACCAGAGTTTTTACTTTTACTGTGTTGTCCTCAGTTCGGGTCTGAGTCTGGTGCCGATGCCAATGAAGGACGCCAGACACGAGATGCAGGTTTTTTAAAAAAAAAATAATAATAATTTTATTTACAAACATACAAAATACACACACAGAACTTAGACATACACTACATTGACATACACTACATTGAAACAGTACATTGGAACTTCCTGTTCCTTCTTGTTCCTTCCTGGTTTTTCTTTGAAGACGTTTCGCTTCTCATTCAAGAAGCTTCTTCAGTTCTCCTAGAGAGCTGGACTAGAGAGCTGAAGAAGCTTCTTGGATGAGAAGCGAAATGTCTTCAAAGAAAAACCAGAAAGTCCAGTTGTCTTTTGGAAAAAGCACCTTTGGGATAACCGTGACCTGGACAACTGAGAATCTCCATAGTCAATCAGATTATAAGTAGTCCTTGACTTATGGCCAGAAGTGAGCTCAAAATTTCCATTGGTAAGAAAGGCAGTTAAGTGAGTTTTGCCTCATTTTAGGATCTTTTGGCATAATTATTCAGCGAATCATTGCAGTTTTTAAACGAATCATATGGTCGTTAAGTGAATCCCATTGATTTTGTGATTACAAGTGAAAGTGGAAGTCACATGACCCAGGATACTGCAACTCACATGGATATATGCTGATTGCCAAGCACCTGAATTTCATTCATGCGACTACAAAGGATGCTGTGATGGTCATAAGTTTGAAAACCGGTCCTAAGATACCTTTTTCAGTCCTGTTGTAACTTCAGTCACTAAATGAATGGACGTAACTTGAGGGGCTACTTGACCCAGCTGAAACCAAGCCCCAAATTTTTGATGCTAAGTGAGACAGTTGTTAAGTGAACTTTACCCCGTTTTCAACTTTTCTTGCCACGGTTGTTAAATGAATCACTGCAGTTGTTAGTCACCTGGTTGTTAAGTGAAACAGGCTTCCCCATTGACTTTGGCTCATCAGAAGGTTGCAAAAGGGGATCATGTGATCCCCGGACCTTACAGTGGTCATAAATACGAGTCAGTTTCTAAGCCTCTGAATTTTGACCATGGGGATGCTGCAACGGTCGTAAGTGTGAAAAACTGTCCTAAATCATCTTTTTCAGTGCGATTGTAACTCTTAACAGACATTAAATGGGTTATAAGTTGAGAACTACCTACAAAACAACAGCCGAGCGGAGAAATAGAATCAAGCTTAACTTAGGTGTGAAAAACGGTCGTAGGTTCGCCTCTTTCGGTGCCACTCTGAATGGTCACTAAACAAGCAGTTGTAAGTCGAAGACTATCCACATTTCATCTTGCTTTCCTAGGGAGGTTTTTTATCTTCACAGCCGTCCCCTTCCCCCCTCCCCCAATCTCACAACCTGTCCAAGGTAATAAATTTGCAAGAAAGCAGCACCAGGGTTTGAATTAGGAGGCTCAACATTTTCCTGACAAATGGGTGAAGGTCAGCGAGCAGGAGATGAGAAGAAGATGCTGGCTGGAGAGGCAATTTGGCCGCCATCCGCCAGTGCCGGACCATCTCATTTCCCCCTTCGTAGTCACACAGACTTTTCATCTCAGCACTTAAGAAAGATGGAGTGTTTACGATGTGTCGAGCTCTTAAGAACAAACGAGAGAAAATGAAAAATGGATTGGTCATAAGCCATTTGCCAAGCGTTTCCCTTCAATAAAAGAAGTGTGTGTGTGTGTGTGTGTGTGTGTGTGTGTACGTATGTACGTACGTACATACATACATACATACATACATACATACATACATACATACATATATACATATATGAGAATCTTGGTGATGTTTCAACGAGGTCCCACTCGCCATCTTCAGGCTGGTGCGTTCAACTTAGTGCTTGTGTGAGCAAAGCGTGATCGGAGCTGCCGTCTTTCTATAAATATTGGTGTGTGTGTATGGAATGCTGGCTTTGTTGCTGTAAGCAGATTGGTTTGCTGTGTTGTAACATCTTGATTAGTTGATGGAGTTGATATTTGCAGATTAGCCAGCTGTTTTATAACATCCTGTGTGCCTGAGGTACTAGCTGTGTGTCCATTAGTGAACAAAGCCAGCACTCCACACCCACCCCACCAATATTTATAGAAAGACGGCAGCTCCGATCACGCTTTGCTCGCACAAGCACGAAGCCAAAGGCGCCAGCCTGAAGATGGTGAGTGGGACCTCGTCGAAACATCGCCAAGATACTCTCAATCTTACACAGGAAAAGACCCAAATACGCCAAGACCTGCATATATATATGCAGGTCTTGGCATATTCGCCAAGGAGCCATGCAGGCAGAAAGCCATTTTTTATGTTGCCTTGTTACATTTGTGTTGCATTTGTGCTGATAAATAAATACAGGGAGACTAATATAGATCTATTTCAAGCTATTTAGCTCTCATCAGCTAACCATACCCTTACTGGGAATTGAACCTGGGCTGTATTACATATTAGGGAGTTGTATTAGCCACTAAGCCACAGGCTCTCCTCCTTTATCAGCTAAGCATGGTGTGTGGAGTGCTGGCTTTGTTTCAGTAAGTGGAATGATTGGTTGTATTGTTGTATCTTGATTGGTAGATTGGTGCTGATTGGTACTGGCTGGGTGTCCATTGTTGTTTCGTGTTGTAATGGCCTGGGTGGTGGGTGGGGCTCATTTGTTGACTAGGGCTGGTTTCCAGATGTCTGGTAGGCGGGAGGTATCGTCATGTTTATTCATGTTGTGGGGGTGTTTCTCTATTTCGATGGCTTCCATGATTATTCTCTTGTGGAGGTGTTCTGTTTTGGAGATTAACCTGGTTCCTTCAAAATTAATTTCATGTCCTGTAGCTTTAAGGTGCTGGAAAAGGGAGGAAGTTTTTTCTTTTTTTCTTACTGCGTTCTTGTGTTCTGCAATGCATACATTTATTCTCCTGTTCATTTGTCCTATGTATGTTGCAGGGCAGGTTTTGCATGGTATTTCGTAGACTCCTTGGTTTTCTAGCTGGATTTTGTCTTTTGGGTTTCTTAAGATGTTGGTTATTTTTTGGTCAGTGTTGAAGGCTGTCTTGATATTGTGTTTATGGAGAATTTTGCTGATTTTATCTGTGGTGCCTTTGATGTAAGAGAGGGGGGAGATGCTGTTGTCCTGTTCTGTGTCTCAGTTTTTGGAGGGAGTCTCCCTTTGGATTAGGTTGGTAATTGTTTTTCTCTTTGGAATCCATTGGAGATTAATATGTTAGTGAGAGTGTGTAATTTAGTTTTGTCAGGTGGTCTTTGTGACGGCTAGGCGTTTGGTTCTGGAGATGAGGGGTCTTGGCTACAGAGTTGATCTGTGCAGGGTGTGTGATGAGATTGTGCGTTTAAGTAGCGGTTGGTGTGTGTTTTTTTTTCCGATAGATGGTGTTATCCTAGGAAGCCATTGGTTTTTTTAAGCTTTAAGCCCAAAACCCAGTCTGAAGATGGCGAGTGAGACCTTAACCGAAACGTTGCCAAGACAATCTCAATCGTGACGTGGGAAAAGACCCGAATACAACAAGACCAGCATAGTATGTATGTATGTATGTATGTATGTATGTATGTATGTGTATGTATATATATATATATGTATGTATGTATGTATGTATGTGTATGTATATATATAATATATATATATATATATATATATATATATATATATATATATATATACATATACATATACATACATATATATATTTGTGTTACTTATCTGTATTTATCAGTACAAATACAACACAAATATATATATATTTGCATTTGTGCTGATAAATAGATAAAGGGAGACTAGTATAGATCTATTTCAAGCTAATTAGCTCTCACCAGCTAGCCATACCCTTACTGGGATTCGAACTTCAAAAAGCTATTTTTACATATTAGCCAGTTGTATTAGCTTCTAAGCCACAAATAGCAGAAAACCATTTTTCTATACTAGGCTCCCTTTATTTATTTATCAGCACAAATGCAATACAAAAATGATTTTCTGCCTGGAAGGCTCCTAGGGTGGAGCTGAAGGGCAAAAGGGAAGCAGTATGCTTATTTGGGCATACCAGGTCCAACATAACACTTGACATAACACTTAATCATTTCCTTGGCTCATCTGATTAGGGAGGAGAGCTTGTGGCTTAGAGGCTAATACAACTGCCTAACACGTAAAATAGCCCGTTCAAATCCCAGTAAAGGTATGCCTGGCTGATGAGAGCTAAATAGCTTGAAATAGATCTATACTAGTCTCCCTTTATTTATTTATCAGCACAAATACAACACAAAACATGAAATTATATATATATATATCAAGCAAAGGAATATTTTTATTTACGGGACATGTTGGCTCAGTGGCTAAGATGCTGAGCTTGTTGATCAAAAAGGCCGGCAGTTCGGCGGTTTGAATCCCTAGCGCCATGTAACGGAGTGAGCTCCTGTGACTTGTCCCAGCTTCTGCCAACCTAGCAATTTGAAAGCACGTAAAAAATGCAAGTAGAAAAATAGGAACCACCTTTGGTGGGAAGGTAACTGTATTCCGTCTGCCTTCAACGTTTAGTCATGCCGGTCACATGACCACGGAGATGTCTTCAGACAATGCTGGCTCTTCAGCTTTGAAACGGAGATGAGCACCGCCCCCTAGAGTCAGGAATGATTAGCACAACAAGTTGTGGATGCTTGAAGTTTTCAAGAAGAGGTTGGACGAGCGTTTATCATTTAACAGTTAAACCCTAAAAGGACTTAACTCCAAAAGTTGTGGATTTTTCAACACTAAAGGGATTCAAGAAGACAAATGGACAGCCGTATTGTCCGGAATGGTATAGGATGTCCTGTTTAGCAGGAGGGTTAGACTACAAGATCTCTAAGGTCCCTTCCAGCTCTGCAATTCTGTTATTCTATTATTTATTGATCTGTATCCTGACTTTATTATTTTAACAAGTAATTCAAGAAGGGGAACATATCCAACACATCTTCTTTCTTCTGTTTTTCCCACAACAATAACCCTGTGAGGTAGGCTGGGCTTCAGAATGGGACTAACCCAAGGTTAGGTTTTCATGTCTAAGGCAGGACTAGAACTCACCGCCTGCTGGTGATTGGCTCAAGATTACCAGCTGGCTTTCATGCCTAAGGCGGGACTAGAAGTCTCTATGTTCCAGTGATTGGCTCAAAATTACCAGCTGGCTTCCATGCCTAAAGTGGGACTAGAACTCACAATCCGTTGGTGATTGGCTCAAAATTACCAGCTGGCTTTCATGCCTAAGGCGGAATTAGAAGTCTCTGCCTTCCAGTAATTGGTCCAAAGTGATCTAGCTGGATAATTCCCCAGGAAACCGTGAATTCCATTCTCATCTTAGGCCAAAAAAAAAAAAAACTTTGGGCCATTCACCAGCACTCACTGTCCCTTCTGTTATCCCTCCCTTTCTCGCCTTCATTCACTCCCTCTCTCTCTTTCCCTCCCTCCCCCTCTCTCTCTATGACAAATAGGTAGAAAGTATTACGCATGTTCACCTCCTTCCTTTTTATTACTTTTTAAAGTAATAAAGGTAAAATTAAAAAAACAACAACACCAAATAACCGAAGGAACCCAAAAGCAGTGCATGCTGAAACTCTTACAGATCCTTAAAGATCTAAGTGGGAAGAAAGGAACAGGAAACAGAACAAAATGTTATAGTCTCATACAAAAGCAAGAAAATCAACGAGTAGTTGTCAGAAAGGAGGCAGGGAGCCCAGCGTAAATTGGAAAATTTAAGCAGCCTGGAAGAAAGAAATATAATGCAAAGTCCTAGAGCAATGGTAAATTCAGCAGGATCAGGTTCACCTTGCGGCTGAATAGGTCATCTCTTTAAAAAGTGGGGGGGGGGGAGAGCAGAGTTAAAGAAAGCAAACAAAGACAGCTGCACCCAAAAATGGATGATAAAAGAGTTTTCTAAGGCTGCGAAATGGTATGTGAGAATGGCCTTGAGGAGACAGGATGAGGAACTGAAAAACCACTGTGGAAAAGGTCTCTCGGTTCACAGAAGGAAAAAGGGGGTTGGAAGCATTTAAGAACAGACCCTCTTTAGTTTTCCAGAGAGTAAAAGGATAAAGAGAAGAGAGAATTATTCTCCAACCGATTCTCCAAAGCACCTGAAGGCAGGAGAGAGAAGCAACAAATGGAAACTAATCAAGGAGAGAAGCAACCTGGAATTAAGGAGAAACTTCCTGACAGCGAGAACAATTAATCGGTGGAATAATTTGCCTCCAGAAGTTGTGAATGCCCCAACACTGGAAGTTTTAAATTTGATGTTGGACAACCATTTGTCTGAAGTGGTGTTGCATCTCCTGCCTGAGCAGGGGGTTGGAGTAGAAGGCCTCCAAGGTCCCTTCTGACTCCATTCTTCTATTACAGGTAGTTCTCGAAATCAAACACTTCATTTAGTTACTGTTCAAATTTAAATGGCACTGAAAAAAGTGATATATGAGCATTTTTCTCACTTATGACCATTGAAGCTTCCCCATGATCATATGATCAAAATGCATAAATTCATATTTATGACGGTTCCAGTGTCCTGGGGTCACATTATCCCCTTTTATGACCTTCTGACAAGCAAAGACAATGGGGAAGCCAGATTTAGATTAATAAAGTTGAAGGGACCTTATAGATCATCTAGTCCAACCCTCCACCCAAGCAGGGGACCCTACACCATTTCTGACAGATGGCAGTCCAGTCTCTTCTTGAAAGCCTCCAGGGATGAAGCTCCCACAACTTCTAAAGGCAACTTCTGTTCCATGGGTTGATTGTTCTCACTGTCAGGAAATTCCTCCTTATTTCCAGGTTGAATCTCTCCTTGGTCAGTTTCCATCCATTATTCCTTCTCTGGCCTTCAGGTGCTTTGGAAAATAACTTGACCCCATTCCTCTCTGTGGCAGCCCCTCAAATATTGGAAGACTGCTATCCTGTCTCCCCTGGTCCTTCTCTTCCCTAGACTAGCCATGCCCAGTTCCTGCAACCCTCCTACCTATGTTTTAGCCTCCAGGCCTTTGATCATCTTAGATTCAGATTAACAGAGTTGGAAGGGACCTTGTAGGTCATCCACTCCAACCCACCCAGCCGCCCAAGCAGGAGACCATACACCATTACTGACAAAAGCCAGTCCAGTCTCTTCTTGAAAGCTTCCAGGGATGAAGCTCCTGTTGAAAGAAATGTCCTCCTGGGTTCAGCTCCAAGTGGGGAAAAAGACACTGGAGACATGGAGGCTGCTTGGAAAGATGGTTTTAATGGTGGACAGGACCACATGGCCTGAGCCCTGAACAGAAAAGGTGATCACATG
Source organism: Natrix natrix natrix (assembly GCA_029891615.1). Classification (NCBI taxonomy): domain Eukaryota; kingdom Metazoa; phylum Chordata; class Lepidosauria; order Squamata; family Natricidae; genus Natrix; species Natrix natrix. Next base: position 116,656 of record JAKRSK010005035.1, on the reverse strand, counting down.
CTTCAATGTTGGGTGGAGAAGAAGGAGGAAGGACTGAGATGCTGAAAGTCCCTGGTTTTATGCCCTCTCTGGCCTTTGATCTTGAGCTTGTATTCCGATTGGTTGTCAGACTCCCATGGGGCCATGCAGGGGCTACTCTCTAGGCCGTGTTTTGAATCCAGGTTTGGTTGAGTTCTCAGATGCCATGTGGGGAGTTGGGGTAAAGGGCCAATATTATCATGCCTTAATCCCATCCCCCCTGGAGCTGAAGGGGAGAACTCTTGATTATGTAAAGGGACTGGCTTGGGCATCATAATGGCCCATTGACAAAGGGGGTGGGGGCAGGAAGCTTCAGGGAGCTATTCTCTCTTTAATAAAACATGCTTCTTCCTTTTCACATCCAGGGGAATGTAATATTCTGCCTTTTCAATATTTCCTAGGATATTTCATTTTTCTGGGAGAGGGCTGGGTGATAACTTCCTACAACTGCCGACAACTCCCAAAGGCAGCTTCTGTTCCATAGGTGGATTGTTCTCACTGTCAGAGAATTCCGCCTTATTTCCAGGTTGAGATTTTCATCCCTGTTCATTTTCCAATCCATTGTCCCTTGTCTGACCTTCAGGTGCTTTGGGAAATAGCTTGACCCCCGCTTCTCTGTGGCAGCCCCCTCCAAAATTGGAAGTTGTTATGGTCTTCAAGAGCCGACAGATTCACTTAGCAATCAAATTACTAACTTAACAACTGGGGTGATTCACTTAACAATTGTGGCAAGAAAGGTTATAAAAATCAGCAAAATCCACTTAATAACTTAACAGAAATTTGGGGCTATATTGTGTTTGTAACTCAAGGACAACCTTAAGAACTGCCAATACCAGAAAGTGCACTCCTATTATTAAATAGTTTTTCCTATTTTTTGAATAATACTTAAAAATACCAGAGTGCTTATGGCAAACAATGAGAACTTTACACAGAAGTTGCTTTCCTTTTGGCATTTTCTTTAGATAGAGGCCACCTGGTCCTTCCAGGAAGTGTGAGAGCAGGAAAGATCAATTTTGTGATACTTTCAAAACAACTGTGTGCTTTTTCACACATCGGTGAAGCTGCCCTCCTTCACTGGAGCACAGCACAACCCCACAAGAGGTCTCCTTTTCAAAACATGTCCATACAGCTTTAAGCAAGTCAAGTTTGAGCACAAGGGGACCCCTTAACACTGTTGTTCTGTGGAAAGTTATCACCCAGCCCTCTCCCAGAAAAATGAAATATCCTAGGAAATATTGAAAAGGCAGAATATTACATTTCCCTGGAGGTGAAAAGGGAGAAATATGTTTAAAGAGAGAATAGCTCCTTGTAGCTTCCTGCCCCCACCCCCTTTGTCAATGGGCTGTTAAGAAGGCCAAGCCAGTCCCTTTACATAATCAAGAGTTCTCCCCTTCAGCTCCAGGGGGATGGGATTAAGGCATGATAATATTGGCCCTTTACTCAACTCCCCACATGGCATCTGAGAACTCAACCAAACCTGGATTCAAAACGCAGCCTAGAGTGTAGCCCCTGCATGGCCCCATGGGAGTCTGACAACCAATCGGAATACAAGCTCAAGATCAAAGGCCAGAGAGGGGATAAAACCAGGGACTTTCAGCATCTCAGTCCTTCCTTCTCTTCTTCTCCACCAACATTGAAGCATGTGATCACCTTTTCTGTTCAGGCTCAGGCCATGTGGTCCTGTCCACCATTAAAACCATCTTTCCAAGCAGCCTCCATGTCTCCAGTGTCTTTTTCCCCACTTGGAGCCGAACCCAGAAGGACATTTCTTTCAACAGGAGCTTCATCCCTGGAGGATACTGCAAAATCCACATCCCTCCACACCCCAGGGAAATGATACTGCAAAATCCACATCCCTCCACACCCCAGGGAAATGATACTGCAAAATCTCCATTTCCTCCCCACTCCAGGGGAAGGATACTGCAAAATCTCCATTCCCTACTCACTCCAGGGGAAGGATACTGCAAAATCCCCATCCCTCCCCACCCCAGGGGAAGGATAGTGCAAAATCCCCATCCCTCCCCACTCCAGGGGAAGGATACTGCAAAATCCCCATCCCTCCCCATACCAGGGGAAGGATACTGCAAAATCCCCATCCCTCCCCACCCCAGGGGAAGGATACTGCAAAATCTCCACTCCCTCCCCACTCCAAGGGGAAGGATACTGCAAAATCTCCTTTCCCTCCCCACTCCAGGGGAAGGATACTGCAAAATCTCCTTTCCCTCCCCACTCCAGGGGAAGGATACTGTAAAATCTCCATTCCCTCCCCACTCCAGGGGAAGAATACTGCAAAATCTCCATTCCCTCCCCACTCTAGGGGAAGGATACTGTCAAATCTGCACTCCCTACCCACTCCAGGGGAAGGAGGATACCTCAAAATCCCCATCCCTCCCCACTCCAGGGGAAGAATACTGCAAAATTCCCATCCCTCCCCACCCCAGGGGAAGGATACTGCAAAATCTCCATTCCTTCCCAACTCCAGGGGAAGGATACTGCAAAATTCCCATCCCTCCCCACCCCAGGGGAAGGATACTGCAAAATCTCCATTCCCTCCCAACTCCAGGGGAAGGATACTGCAAAATCCCCATCCCTCCCCACTCCAGGGGAAGAATACTGCAAAATTCCCATCCCTCCCCACTCCAGGGGAAGAATACTGCAAAATCCCCATTCCCTCCCCACTCCAGGGGAAGGATACTGCAAACTCCCCATCCCTTCCCACTCTGGGGGAAGGATACTGTCAAATCTCCACTCCCTACCCACTCCAGGGGAAGGAGGATACCTCAAAATCTCCACTCCCTCCCCACTTCAGGGGCCAGCGGGAGGTAGCATTTGCCGGTTCTCCAAACTACTCAAAATTCTCTACCGGTTCTTCAGAACCTGTCAGAACCTGCTGAATTTCACTCTTGGATTTGGGGGTTTGCTGAACTGGGTAGAATCCTAGCTAGAGGATTGCCTGAACCTGCGCGAATCTCCAGCAGCCCACCCCTGTCCCAGAACAACTTTGATGCCAGATCACGCATGGTAACAAAGCCGTTCGTGGAGAAAACGGATTTTACGCATTTTTTTTTCCGCCTGGTGGAAATTCATCCTGCATTTTATGGAGATGCAGCTTCCCCTCCAGAAGCTGTGCAATCTCAGCCTGTCTGTCAGCACTCACCCAAGCGTGGTTAGTAACACAACCGCTGTGTCAAGTGACTTTGTAGGCCAAATGATAACAGTTTCTTGTGAGATTTCTTTGCCAGTTCTTTTCTCTGGAGTTTTGTTACCTGATCAGTGCCGTTTCCAAAATATCTCTATGTGTTCTGGACATGTGCTGGCATCTCATTTCTGCTTTGTTCTGTTTTATTCCCCCAACCTTAGGCCACAAGACAAAGGATGACTTGATTCCTGGCTAAACAGGCTTCATTTAGTCCATTTAATCACCATTCAAAGACATAATGGCACTGAAAAAAGTGACTTATGACCATTTTTCACACTTTTGCAGCATCCCCTGGTCATGTGATCAAAGCTTGGTATCTGACTTGCATTTATGATGGTTGCAGTGTCCTGGGGGGGGTGTCACTTGGCCCTCCTTTGCGGCCTTCTGACCAGCAAAGTCGATGGGAAAGCCAGATTCACTTAACGACGGTGTTGTTAACAATTGCAGCTATTCGCTTAACAACTGTTGGCAAGAAAAGTCATAAAATGGGACAAAATTCACTCAACAGCTGTCTTGCTTAGCAACAGAAACTTTGTGCTCCATTGTGGTTGCAAGTCAAAAGCTACCTGCATTTTAATTTGGCAAGTAAATTGAGCTTTTTATTTTAATTGTTTCGCCAATTAAAATAAATAAGTTCCTTTTTTTCCCCCAGGGCTGTTGTAACTTTGAACGGTCACTAAATGAACTATTGTAAGTTGAGGACTACCCGTCTTTATCATCGTTGCTGCGATGAAGGAATAAACCCAGAAAAAAGAGCAAGAAAAAAATTGTCCTATTTGTTTGGAAACCAAATTCACGGCAAGGAACCTGGGAATTATCTGAGCAATATTGCAAGATATAACAGGTGTTTGGCAAAGTGGAGGTATATGATTATCAATTTTTGTTGTTGTTGTTGTAAATTCACAGCTAATGTAGCAGAAACATTTTGTTCCTGTAGATTTTGTAGAGGTGCCACTAAATATTTTACTAACAGTTGTGGTATATTTTCCTCAAGGCCGCAATCTTCTAAGTTTCTTTCTCAGCTCTTGCGTTAATTCTACTGCATGTAGTTCTCGTGTTATGGCCACAATTGAGACGGGAATTCCTGTTGCTAACCAAGATTAAGGGAATCAACCAGAATGTTATGACTTTTCTTGCCATAAGACATGAAAGCTGGCGGGGTGACTTTGGGTCAATTGCCGGGAAATAGTGAGGTGGTGGGACTAGAACTCACCGTCTCCTGGTGATTCGTTGAAAATCACCCAGCCAGTTTCCATGCCTAAGGCAGGACTAGAACTCACTGTCTTCTGGTGATTAGTTGAAAATCACCCAGTTGGCTTTCATACCTAATGCAGGACTAGAACTCACTGTCTCCTGGTGATTAGTTGATTAGTCTCCTGCTTATTGGTCCAAAGTCACACACTTTTGATTGAATCTCTGCAGTTCTTAAGGTACTGATGCAGTTGTTAAGAGGATCTGGTCTCCCTATTAACTTTGCTGGTCAAAAGGTGATTGGCGCCAGGACACAGCAACCGTCATAAATACGAGTCAGTTCCCACGCATCCGAATTTTGATCACGTGACCATGGGGATGCAGCAATGGTTGTAAGAGTGGGAAAATAGTCATCACTTTTTTTCCCAGTGCCGAAGTGACTTCGAAAACGGTCACTAAATGAACTGTTATAAGTTGGGGACTACCTGTCTAGGTTTCAGCTCCCTGCATAGGTATATTCTCCACATCATAACCCAAAGAAAATAATCTAAATTGAGCTGTTTGTCAAAGGCCTTGACATTCAAATCCTTGCCAATATTTTCTCTCCCCTGGACATTTTTAAATTCCCATCCTGCCCACTGAAGTTTTGTGCCAAAATCCCACAGCAATATCTATCAGGCCTGGTGTGAAAATTAAACAGTTTCTCCCTCCGTCCAATTAACTAATTATCCCCCAGTGGATTTTCACTCTAGCTTTTCACCTTACACCGTTTTCTAGCTGCCAAGAACACGAAGTAGATATGGACACATAATTATTATCCTCCCCACCCTCTAACTACAGATAGTCCTTGACTTACGACCATGCCGAGACCAACATTTCCGTTGCTAAGTGAGACAGCCGTTCTGTGAGTTTTGCCCCATTGTTGTACCACCTTTCTTGCCACGGTTGTTAAGTGAATCACTGCAATTGTTAAGTGAGTAACATGGTTAGTAAGCGAATCTGGCTTCCCCCGTTGACTTTACTCATTGGAAGGTCACAAGAGGGGATCAGGTGACCCCGGGACATTTCAACCTTTGTAAATATGAGTCAGTTGTCAAGCATCTGAATTTTGGTCACATGACTAAGGGGATGCTGCAATGGTTGTAAGTGTGAGGAACGGCCAGAAGTCACTTTTTTCAGTGCTATTGTAACTTCAAACAGTCACTAAACAAACTGTTATAAGTCGAGAACTATCTGTATAGGGAATATCTAGTGGAACAGTGGCCAAACCAATGGTTATAAGTCAAGGACCCTGTGTAATGAATGTGAAATTTTAAGGAGCTGTCCATGGTCCTGCCCCCTTCGCCTTCCAAATTGCCCTTCGGTGGTTGCGTATAGATAGTCCTCAACTTACAACCATTTGTTCAGTGACTGTGAAAGTTACAACGGCACTGGCAAAAGAATCTTATGACCGGTTCTCATACCTACAACTGTTCCAGCATCCTCATGGTTAAAATAATTAAGAAGACTGATTATTATTATTATTATTTGCCTTTTAGGTTTGAGGGATAAGCAGCTTGAAAAAAAATTAGGAACTTTATTACTATATAATATGTTGACGGCAGTGAGAATCTTACCCAGGTAGTCCTCAACTTACAACCATTTTGTTTAGGGACCGTTCGAAGTTACCACAGCACTGGTGAAAAGTGACTTATGACCATTTTTCACACTTATAACTGTTGTAGCAACCTCATGTGATCAAAATGCAGACCTTGGCTGCCGTAAGTCCTCGCCTTACAACTGCAATTCAGCCCAAAGTTTCTGTTGCTAAGTGAGACATTTGTTAAGTGAGTTTTGACCCATTTTACGGTCTTTCTTGCCATAGTTGTTAAGTGAATCACTGCAGTTGTTAATTGAATAACACAGTCATTAAGTGAATCTGGCTTCCCCCATTGACTTTGCTCATCAGAAGCTCGCAGAAGAGGATCATGTGACCCTGGGGCACTGTGGCCGTCGTAAATAGGATTCAGTTGCCAAGTCTCTGTACTTTGGTCACATGACCAGATGCCTCAATGGTCGTAAGTGTGAAAAACGATCATAAATCACTTTTTACAGTGCCTTTGTAATTTTGAACGGTCACTAAGTGAACTGGTTGTAAGTCAAGGACTACCTATATATAAGATAGTGACAGAGTCCAGGAGTTATGTGATCTCCATTTGCAACCTTCCCATCCATCTCCCACCAATCCGAATCAATGGGAGGAAGACGCATTCACTTAATGACTGTCTGATTCACTTAACAACCTCAGTGATTCACCTGGCAAAAAAGATCACAAAATCTGGTAGGAATCACTTAACAACCTGCCTTGTTTAGCAACACAAATTCTGGTGCCAATTGTGGTCGTAAGTCAAGGATGAGAACTATCTTCATGACACAAAGGTATTTTCCAAGTAGGTGAGATCTCAAGCAATTTAAATGCAGCCAATGTTATTTCCCCCCCCTGAAATCTCACAGAAGTTGCAGAAAATCAGCAAAAAGCTCTCTTAAAAATGAAGCATGTAAGAATAAAACACACTTAAACAAACCAAGATATCAGCCAGTCTCGGATATTGATGAAGGTTTCAAACGCAAAAATGGTGCTATGCTATATACCCGTGATGGTGAAGCTATGGCATATGTGCCATAGGTGGCATGCAGAGCCCTCTCTGCGAGCATGAGAGTTGTCACCCAGCTGCACATTGCATGCGCATGTGCCTCCCGCCAGCCAGCTGATTTTCAGGTCTCTGTAGTGCATGTGGGAAATGTGCATGCATGCCCGAGGGCGGAGGGGATTGCATGTGCATGCAAAGGGCATGGGGGAATGGGGGGCATCACCGGAGGCTTCAGGGAGGCCTGCTAGGCCCAAAACGGGGGTCAGGGCAATTGCGTGCAGTGCAGGAGAGTGCGTGGGGAGCGTGCGCATGCACGGGGGGGCGAGGGAGCATGGGGAGGTCATGCGTGCGTGCACAGGGGGAAGTGTGCATTGTATTATGCGTGGGGCCTGCACACATGTGATTTCAGCAGGCAAGAAGAAAAAAAATTTGCCCTCACTGCTATAAACTCTCTGAGACAGGCACATTTTGCAGTCTGTTGATTTTAATTAAATGCATTGCACATTAATCCATATTTTATCAGCCAGAGGTTTCTTTTTATGACTTTCCCTTCCCAAAATCCCCCACCCCTACCTACCATCCATCTCTGCTAAACCCTGATTTAGTGTAACAGCACAGACATTTAAAAACCACTTCCACAATTAATGGTTGTGCATTGATTAAGGGATCACTTGATGTAAATTCTCCAGACTGGTATACGAAATGCCGGGAAACAATTTCACTGTTGCGTCTATACAAGCCTGGTGTGTGTGTGTGTGTGTGTGTGTGTGTTTATTTTTAGAAGTGTTGTTTTTCCTGTAGAATTGTGCAAAGGTTCAAATTAGCAATGAGATCCTCGAAATTTCTGTCATGGAGGGACTCTCCCAATTAATCAGAAAACGAATTTCAATTGCAAATCAAACTTTAGGCCCCCAAAGTCAATTGGATTGTATGAATATCTCTGTGCATCTTCGGAAATGATATTTTATGAATCAGGTTAGAAATGTCAACTTGTTTATCAAGTGAAGTCCAACATCCCCACTGAGTGGATTTAAATTTCCAAATTGATCTGAGTTACTAGACAGAAATAATATTTCCTTACTTGAATTGGTGTTATTGGAATGTAACAGAGTAATAAGAGTTAGAAGAGACCTTAGAGGTCTTCTAGTCCAACACCCATCTCAAGTGAGAAACCCTATAAAATGGTTGTCCAGTCTCTTTTTAAAAACCTCCAGTGATGGAGCACCCACAATTTCTGGTGGCAAGCTGTTCCACTGGTTCATATTTTTTCCTGATTTGCACAAATGGCATTTCTTTCCCTTCACATCCTTCCCCAATAATTCTTGACTTACGACCATTCATTTAGTGACTGTTTAGTGACAAAGCACTGAAAAAAAGTGACTTATGATCGGTTTTCGCACTCATGGTTAGAATTGGAAAATGTTAAACTTGGTTAAATATGGTAAATCATATTTAATTTAAATTAAATATGTGTTAAATTCATGTTTTGTTCAATGTTCTTCAGTTTAAAGAAGGGTTATAGTGTGTCACTGATTAGTTTACTAGTTATGATGAAATTAGATTAAGCAATTCAAGTACTGTAAAATAAAATTTTTGTTCAGTTGCACTATTTCCTTTGCCATGCTAGAAACTATTAAAAGCTAAAGGTTCCCCTTGCACGTATGTGCTAGTCGTTCCTGACTCTAGGGGGCGGTGCTCATCTCTGTTTCAAAGCCTAAGAACCAGCGCTGTCTGAAGACGTCTCCGTGGTCATGTGGCTGGCATGACTCAACGCCCAAGGCGCATGGAACGCTGTTCCCTTCCCACCAAAGGTGGTTCCTATTTTTCTTCTTGCATTTTTTTAATAGTTTTTTTTATTTTTTTTATTTTCATACAATAACCACATGTATACCATTACATAACCAACACTATTTTGTATTTTTCAATATTTTATCAATTCGTGTTACCATAAACCCCGAAAGACTACCATTGGCTTTTCTGGTCTCCATATACCATATTTATACCCTATCCATCACTTTCTTCTCCCTCTCTCCTCCTCCCTACCTCCTTTCTTCCCTCTTCTCTTCCCTCCTTCTCTTTTCTACTTCCCCTTCCTCTCTCCTTCTCCTCTCTCCTCTTTCCACTTCTTCTTTCTCTCCTCCTCTCACCCCCCCCTACCCTCTCTCCTAACCCTCTCTCTTCCTCCTCTTATCTCTCTTTTTTCTTCCCTACTCTTCATCTCATATGCATGGTATATTTCAGCATCTGAGCAGGCTTCATTTAATGTTGATGGTGTTAGTAATTTCAATAAACATCTTTCATATTAATAATTTTAACATATATCCTCCTTTTTTGTAAAGTATACATATATAGCAATTACATTTTTGACACACACACACACACACACACACACACACACACACACACTACAAATGTATTTTTTGGCTAAAGCATGGGCCTGGTTACAATTTCCAGCTATTCTCATCTTAATAATGTACAGTTATATATCATTACATGCCCCAAGTTTTTAGTTCTCTCTTTATAATCTCAGTGATTTTTCCATTACAAATATATTTCAAATTCCCCTCCATTTTTTCCATATCTTTACTTAGCTTACATTTAATTATTTTTTTAGTTACAATCCTTGCTATTCAATGCTTATTACAATTCCATTAATCTGCTATTATTAACCTGGCAAAGCCATATGCACCCTCACACTAATATTCATCTTTCTTAAAAGTTCTATATGTATCCATATTCCAAATATTTTAACATATTTAATTATCTTTTCATTATCATCCTTGTTATTCAATTAACTAGCAACTCAGTTAACTATCATATAAAAGAACAAATCACATACCTCTCACTTATATTATCCACATAGCAATTTCTAAATATCCAATTAGCTAATCATTCATATTAATATATGTACTTCTGTATATATGTGTAAGCTTCCCCTCTTCCTTTCTCCTGACAATCTTCACTCTCACCTCCCCCCCCCCCTATTTTTCTACTCTGCATATTTACATGCTGTTCCAACTGCTAGGTTGGCAGAAGCTGGGACAAGTAACGGGAGCTCATTCCGTTATGTGGCGCTGGGGTTTCGAACCGCCAAACTGCTGACTTTTCTGATTGACAAGCTCAGTGTCTTAGCCACTGAGCCACCACGTTCCTAGAAACTGTTGCACCCTGAAATATAATTTAAATAAAACAAACTTTGTTAAAAACAACAAAGTGCGGAGAGGTGGAGGGAGGGTTAGGGTGGGAGGGTGGGGCCAATATATATGTACTGAAGTAAATTAGAAGATGGGACTAATGAAACATTGTTAGGCTAGGAGGAAATTTATATTAAGAGTTATAGATGTTAAAATTAGCTTAGAAAATGAATCAATGTGTCATTATTAATTTAAGACTAATCTCTATAGTTTTTGATGGGAGGAGAGGGGTTATGAGTAATCTATTTTAAGATGGGGGGTGGGGAGGGGGTAAAGTGTTTGGTATAATATTTGAATGTGAATTTTTGCGGGGGGGTATAGCATTTGTATGAGATTTATATTGTATGGAGGGGGGGGTGAAAAGGGGGAAAATTTGTTTGTACAAAACTCTTTTAATAAAAAAAAATAAAAAAAAAAAAAAAAGAATGGGTGTCCTTGGTAATGGGAACATATTTATGACCTTTGCAGTTTCAACCATTTTGCAAACTTCCCACCCGTCAATGGGGAAAGCCAGATTTCACTTAACAGTCACTTGATTCATTTAACAACTGCAGGAGGATTCATCTTAAACCAACTTGGTGGCAATGGTAGATTCAGAAGGTCCTAAAGTATCAATTGTTTAGGTCACTGCCTTGCATGGAAGATGGAAACAGAAATTTTGGACCACAGTTGTCATAAGCCGAGGACTTGCTGGGTAGGCATGGCCATGATGGACATGGCTTACTCAGCCTCCTGTCCTGCACCACAGGGGAGGGGGGGCATTCCTGCCCTCCCAAGGCTCTGGAGGCTTTCCCTGAGCCTCCAGGAGGGCAAACACTGCCTCCCCAGACTCCGGAGGCCAGAAAAGAGCTTGTTTCCAGACTTCCGGGAGGCACGTTTTTTGCCCTCCCCAGAGACTCCGTGTGAGCTCTGCATTTGCCTGGCATGATGAATGACCCCTGGGAGGACGGGGCGGTGAACCAGATGCAAAATTAACATCCAGTTCGCCCGAACTGGTGCGAACTGGCTGAATCCCACCCCTTCCCCTCTCTGTTATTAAGTAGCCTTATGTGGAAAAGGAGAGGAAAAGCAGAAGATAACCTGTGTCCCCCCTCCCCCCCCCGTTCTTTAGAATTAAAATTAGAATAACAGAGTTGGAGGGACCTTGGAGGTCTTCTAGTCCAACTCCCTGCTCAGGGCAGGAAACTATGGTTGCCCAATCTCTTCTTGAAAATCTCTAGTAATGGAGCACCTGCAATTTCTGGAAAGAAGCCATTCCTCTGATTTAACATATGTTCAACACTATCAGGAAAGTGTCTCTCCTCAGTTCTAGTTGCTATCGCTCCTTGATTAGTTTCCACCCAATGCTTCTTGTCCTAGCCCTCCTGGTGCCTTGGAGAATAGCTTGACTCCCTCTTCTTTGGGGCAACCCCTGAGATATTGGAAGACTGCTATCGTGTCTCCCCTGGCTCTCCTCTTCAATTTCTTTGCAGGTTCTTTGTTTTTCGAGCAATTGCCAATCACCCAGCTAGAGTTTTTTTTTTTCCACAGGAACCCTATCCATTATGGCCTGGTCCCTTTGAAAAGGCAGAATGTCAGCAGCTGTCTAGGAAACTGGGAGCGCCATGGAGATGCATTCATTCCCAGCACACCAGCCAGCTCTGCAGGAGACAATTTCCTAGCAAAAGTCATTATAGGCCCGGCCTGGCTGCAGGAGCTTGAATTGGTGCAAGGGGAAGGGAAAATAAGCAGCCCTTATTAACGTCTATTAAGAGAGGGAGGGAGGGAGAGAGGGAGAGAAGGAAGGAGAGAGAGAGAGAAAGAGAGAGTAATCCCAGTTTATTGAAAAGAAAGCAAGGCAGTTCTGTGTCGAGGCAAAGCAGTTCCACTTGCAGCCAATAGGGGGAGCAAAGTGCTACAGACCTCCTCTCTGCTTTTTAAGCATGACTTTAATCATGATTTATATTGTCCAGGGTTATGGAAATGGTAAATGAGAACCAGTGTAGTGGTTAAGGCATCCGGTGAGAAACTAGGAGGCAGTGAGTCCTAGTTTTGCCTTAGATATGAAAGCCAGCTGGAGGATTTTGAGCCAATCACCAGGAGACGTGAGTTCCAGTCAGGGCTAGCTCCAGTCGAGCCGACATGGTGCCGGCAGTGAATTTTGTTCCATTTTATGACCTTTCTTGAGGCAATTGCAAAGCATCTGAATTTTAACCATGCAACCATGGGGAGGATGCAATGGTTGCAAGTGTGGATAACGGTCATGAGTCAGGTTTTTTTTGAGTGCTGTTGTAACTTCAAACAGTCACTAAACGAACTTTTGTAAGTCAAGGACTACGTATAGGGAATATAGCAATAGCAATCGGGCTCAGATTTATATACCCCTTCACAGTGCTTTCCAGACTTCTCGGGTTTACAGAATCAGCCTATTGCCCCCCAACAATCTGGGTCCTCATTTGACCCACCTCGGAAGGACGGGAGGCTGAGTCGACCTTTGAGCTGGTGAGATTCGAACTGCCAACTGCCGGCAGCTGGCAGTCAGGAGAAGTAGCCTGCAGTACTGCACTCTAACTACTGCGCCACTGTGGCTCTTGTGGAATCTTATAGTGGTCAAAGGGTTGGACTAGATAGTCTTTAAGATCCTATGCAATTCCTGCCTTGACTTCACAAAGTTTTGCTTTTTTTCAGAGGATTTTGCATAAAGATTTCTAACCGGGCAATTTATGTTCGTTCTTTGCACATGACCAGAATTGTGTTTCTGTTATTAACAGAAAACCCCAAAGATCACATTTATCATAAGCCCAACCATACATTAAATACTTATTTGGGAATCACCCACTCCGACCCTGCTGTTATTCAAATTACTTGATCCATTAATCAGTCCTGGCTGTTTTGAGGAGGGAAAATGCCAGCATGAGTTATATTCCTTGATATCTCAATGAAGAATGAGGATTTTGCATTCGCTGAAAAAATAATAATTGAGGAGTCAGGCAATCCATCTTGAGGCATCTTTAAACAGAATCACAGAGTTTATTTTATTTATTTATTTATTTATTTATTTATTTATTTATTTATTTATTTATTTTATTTATTTATTTATTTATTTATTTATTTATTTATTTTATTTATTTATTTATTTATTTATTTATTTGTATTTATTTATTTATTCATTCTTCGCATTTCTAAACCGCCCCCTCTCCCAAAAAGGGACTCGGGGCAGGTGTACAGTTCACACAACACATAACAGGTAATAAGTACAATATAAATATAAGTTACATATACACATGGAGGAGGTTAAAAAAATTAAAAGAACTGTATAGAAGAATAAAATATGGCTCTAAGAGCCCCTAAAATCAATTAAGTTTAAAATACTACCCTTAAATAACCAGTTGAGAGGTATACTTCCAGGATGGTAGAAGTTGTAATAATTAAAATTATGCCAGGCCAGCTAATCGAAACAGGTGTGAGTCTTCAATTTTTGTCGGAAGGAGCGGAGAGTCCGTGGTGGGTTCTAATGCGGGGGGGGGGGGGGGGGGGGGGGAGGGTAGGTCATTCCAGAGGGTTGGGCCCATCACAGAGAAGGCCCTACTCCTTGGCGCCACCCGCTGGGCATTGCCTGGTGGACGGCACCTGGAGAAGGCCCTCCCTGTGAGAGCGGATTGGCCGCAGGGATGTATGTAGGAGGATGCGATCCCGCAAGAGTTGGAAGGGACCTTGGAGGCCTTCTAGTCCAACCCCCTGCTTGAGCAGGAGATCCTATCCCATTTCAGACAAATAGCTGTCCAGTCTCTTAAAAACTTCCAGTGTTGGAGCAATCACAATTTCTGGAGGCAAGTTATTCCACTGATTAATTGTTCTCACTGTCAGGAAATTTCTCCTTAGTTCTAGGTTGCTTCTCTCCTTGATTAGTTTCCACCCATTGCTTCTTCCTCTGACTGCAGGTGATTTGGAGAATAGAATTAAAGAATAATAGAGTTGGAAGGCACCTTGGAGGTCATCTAGTCCAACCCCTGCCTTGTTCCAGTGGGACTGCACCATGGCCTGAAACTGGTTGACCATCTCATCCCGCTGAGCCTCCAGGGGCCAGTACCTGGCCTTGCACTCCCGCAGGTCTCCCCTCTGCTTGGAAAGCCTATGCTCCTAGTCCTCAGTGAGGTGCTTGTGCTGAGCCTCCTTCTCGGTCAGATCCAAATTGAACTGAGCTGTTTTGCCAACTCTTTCTCATGGTGGCTGCTTAGCTCCAACAACTGATTCCTTTTGGGCGGGCAGGCAAGGAGAGGCTGGCGATGTGCCCCTCGACATGAGTGACATCGAGTTGGCCACACCCACCCAGTCACATGACCACCTTGCCACACCCACCCACCCGGTCCTTAGGCAGATCATATTAGTGATCCGTGGGATTTAAAATTATGAATTTAGTGGTCCCTGAGGTCCGAACGGTTGGGGACCCCTGGTCTAAAGGCAATAGAGTCAGAGAGCACCAAAATTGGAAAAATAGCGACGTGATACCCTCACCCACAAGAAGTTATGGGATGCATGCGGGGTACTTCATAATCCCTGTAATGGTCAGCGGTGGGTTGTTGCCGCATTATTGCTGGTTTGGCCCGCAAAATATTTGCTCCACACGAGTGCACATTTGCACATAAAAAGGTCTGTGCACACGCAAGACGTTGAAAAAAATGACCAAAAAATTTACATTTCTGCAAAGGAAGTTGTTATGCGCATGCGCAACAGCCGGAAATCAAGATGGCAGCACCATAGGAGAACTGGTTCAGGGGCATGGCAGGCTTACTACCAAATTACTACCAGTTTGGCTGAAGCGGTAGGAACCCCCCTCTGGTAATGGTACTACTTGTACCCCAAAAAGGAGAATATTTGCAGCTCAGGAATCAGGGGTCCTTAGTGCTCTCTGAGCTTGCTGGTTTTCTTGCAGATGTTTCATTGCAATGCTCTTTGTGGGTGACCTTAAGGGTAGGTCGGAATGATTTGGGACATGGGAAAATGTCCCAGGGATGGGGGTGTTAATGATCCATGCTAGGGAGATGATCTAATTTGGGTCAGGAAACTGCTGCAAGCACACAGTCCAGCAGACAGAACACCAGGGGCTCCGGAGAAGGAGGGACCTAGATAAGCATGGTTTTAACCCAAACAAACAATCAAGCAAAAAGCAATCATGGAGGAAATACCGAGGAGAAAAATCACACTTCCACCAACATAGGCAGGGCAACTACTCCATATAAATTAGAGTGCATCTCACTCTCTCCTGGCACTGAGGGTGTTCCCTGATCAAACCCTTTCCCTTCTAGCACTGATGATGTTACCTAGTTGGATCGTGAAACGTCTGCAAGCAAACGACCAAGCTCAGAGATGTCTAAGGATCCCACAGTCTCCTCTTCTTCTTCTTCCTCCTCCCCCTTTCCACAAATCCAACTCCTTTCTAGCACTGATGGTTATCTAGTTGGGTCACGAAACATTTGCAAGCAAACAACCAAGCTTGGAGCAAAAAGAACACTACAGTCCTTTTCCTCCTCTTCCTCTTCCTCCTCCTCTTCCTCTTCCTCTTCCTCCTCCTCTCCACAAATCCCATTCCACCACTGATATTACCTAGTTGGGTCATTTAACATCTGCAAACTAACAACCAAGTTCAGGGAACACCAGGGATACCACAATCCTTTTCTTCTTCTTCTTCTTCTTTCTTCTTCTTCTTCTTCTTCTTCTTCTTCTTCTTCTTCTTCTTCTTCTTCTTCTTCTTTCTTTCTTCTTCTTCTTCTTCTCTTCTTCGTTCTTCTTCCTCCTCCTCCTCTTCCTCCTCCTCCTCCTCCTCCTCCTCCTCCTCTCCACAAATGCCACTCCTTTCTTGCCCTGATGTTGCTGCCTAGTTGGGTCATGAAACATCTGCAGGCAAACAGGCAAGTTCAGGGAACACCAAGCGCTCCTCATTTCCACCCTGAGCTACAAATATCCTCCTTTATTGGTACACGATGTCCATCTGAAGTCGGGAGTTGATTTTAAAGAGAAAACTAACAGCCCACCTTCATGTCAGCAGATGCCAGATCTCTGAGATGAGTTAGATAAGTCCGGCAGCTTTGCCCAGATATCTGGATTTATTTTGATATCTTGCACCCACCAGGTTCGCTTATCATGCCCATCCCAGCCCCAGACGGCTGCCTTATCATTTATTTGCTCGTAAACTGCCCTCCAGCCTGCAGTCTTTCTCATAAATTAGGCAGCAGGCAGGGGAAAACATGTCTCTGTTTTATTAAACACAGGCTGGCAAAGACGGATCCAGGCTGAGCAAACAGCCTCTCCCAGATCAAATAATCTGGACAGGAATGGCTGCCAACTAGTGCAATGGGACAGTTGGAGGGGAGGGTTCGACGGGCAGGAGGGAAACTGGGAACAACGCTTGGAGGCAAAGTAACAGAAGAGCTGGAAGGGACTTTAGAGGTCTTCTAGTCCAACCCTCTGATCAGGCAGGGAACCCTATACCAGTGAAGGCAAACCTTTTTTTAGCCCCTGCTGCCCCGCGCATGCTGACATGGATTTCTTGGAGCCTGGCGAGGGCGGAAACGGCCTCCCCCGCCTCCCCAGAGAGGAGCTGACAGGGCAATTCCTTGCCTGCCCTCAGAAATGGCTCAGGGTGCCACGCTTGCCATAGGTTCGCCATTGCAGCCCCATTCCATTCTGGATAAATGGCAGTCCGGTCTTTTAAAAATCTCCAGTGATGGAGCACCCACAACAGAAGAACAGAAGGGACCTTGGAGGTCCTCTAGTCCAACCCTCTGCTCGGGCAGGAAACCCTATTCCATTCCAGATAAATAGCTGTCCAGTCTCTTCTTAAGAACCTCGGGTGAGGGAGCACCCACAATTTCTGGAGGCAACTTCAGTTCCACGGATTAATTGTCCTGATTGTCAGGAAGTTTCTCCTCAGTTCTAAATTGCTTCTCTCCTTGATTAGTTTCCACCCATTGCTTCTTGTTCTACCCTCAGGTTCTTTGGAGAATAATTTGACTCCCTCTTCTTTGGGGCAACCCCTGAGATATTGGAACACTGCTATCATGTCTCCCCTAGTCCTTCTTTTCATTAAACTGGACATACCCAGTTCCTGCAACCGTTCTTCATATGTTTCAGCCTCCAGTCCCCTAATCATCTTTATTGCTCTTCTCTGCACTCTTTCCAGAATCTCAACATCTTTTCTACTTCGTGGTGGTGACCAGAACTGGGTGCATTATTCCAAGTGTGGTCTCACCACTGCGGTTGAAGGGAGTAGTTGGTATCCAGGATTAGGAATGCTTATTTTTTGAAGACCATGACAGACAGAACCTTGCAAAAAGCAGTTTGGGAAGAACCTGGGCTGCTGCTAGTAATTGCTTTGTTTACATAATAGCATCCCAGCTACTAATCAGAGTTTGCAAAAAAAAAAAAAAAAAAACAGGCCTGGGTGGGCAAGGGAAGGGAGAGGACGGGCTGAGAAGGGCTTCAGCAGAGACAAAGGAAAGGTCAGAGGGGGCTGCTGTGTTACGAGTCCTATTCAGTTTGCAGAAAAGCAAATTTGCAAACGCCCTGGCAAGGGAGAATTTACAAAGCCTGCCCTAGACAGTTACTGGAGACTTTTAAGAATGGAATGGGACAGAATAGAAAATACGGAATGGAATGGAATGGAATAGAATAGAAAGTATGGAATGGAATGGAATAGAATAGAAAATATGGAATGGAATGGAATAGAATAGAATAGAAAGTATGGAATGGAATGGAATAGAATAGAAAATATGGAATGGAATGGAATAGAATAGAATAGAAAGTATGGAATGGAATGGAATAGAATAGAAAATATGGAATGGAATGGAATAAATAGAAAATATGGAATGGAATAGAATAGAAGAATAGAATAGAAGAATAGAATAGAATAGAATAGAATAGAATAGAAAATATGGAATAGAACAATAGAATAGAATAGAATAGAAAATATGGAATGGAGTGGAAGAATAGAATAGAAAATATGGAATGGAATAGAATAGAATAGAAAATATGGAATGGAATGGAAGAATAGAAAATATGGAATGGAATGGAATGGAAGAATAGAATAGAAAATATGGTATGGAATGGAATGGAAGAATAGAATAGAAAATATGGAATGGAAGAATGGAAAATATGGAATGGAATGGAATAGAATAGAAAATATGGAATGGAATGGCAGAATAGAAAATATGGAATGGAATGGAATGGAATAGAATAGAAAATATGGAATGGAATGGAATGGAATAGAATAGAATAGAAAATATGGAATGGAATGGAATGGAAGAAGTCTCAACATCTTTTTTGTAGTGTGGTGACCAAAGTTGGTTGCAATATTCCAGGTGTCGTTTTCCTAGGGTTTTATAAAGCGGCACTAATACTTCACTGAACTTGGTTCTATGCCTCTATTTAATGACAGACATAGAATAACACCCTGTTTTCCCAAAAATAAGACCTCCCCAGATAAGGCCCAATCGGGCTTTCTTTGACCACGCGCGCCTGCCTCCTGCTACCTCAAAAATAAATTAGTACCCCCCGAAAAATAAGGCCAAGCGCTTATTTCCGGGGTGTGCAATTAAGAAAAATAAGACCACTGTCCTTACTTCGGGGGGAACTCACAGTTTTGTTAACACTAGGTAGGGCATTGGGGCCTGGTTTTTATGTGTGCTTACATCCTTTACAGCCCGAAATTTCTGTTTGTTAATGCGAGACATTTGTTCAAGGGGTGGAGTTTTATTTCCTTTTGGCCATGGCTGTGGTTAAGGTGAAATCACGGTGCAAACTGAAAAATGACTAACATGGTTTTTAAGTGAATCGGGGCTCCCCATTGACGTTGCTCATCAGAAGGTCGCTAAAGAGGATTACATGACGCCGGGATACTGCGACCGTCATACATATGAATCACTTGCCAAGGGCCCAAGTTTTCATCACGTGATCACTGGGATTCTACCACGGTCGTTATCAGTGGTGAAAAATCATGTCCTAATTATAATGTTTTTTAGTGTTGCCACCCATAACTTTGTCAAACAGTAAGTCATGGAATTGGAATGGTTGTTAAGTCGAAGGACTACCTTGTACTTTGTTGTGTGTTGTTGTTGTTAGTGTGCAAAGTTCGTGTGCAACCCATCTACAACCTGCGCAATGGGACCAAGTTCCTCCAGGCCTTCCTGTCCATCATACCATCCTCTGGAAGTCCATTTCAGCTCACGCCGAATGCTTCGGAGGACCTCCATACCAGCCACCTCATCACTCTGTCCTCCCCTTCTTCTTTTGCCCACCACGTTCCCATGCACTGAGGCTCTTTCCTCCAGGGAGAGTCCTTCCTTCATCCTTAGGAGTGGCCAAAGTATTGGACTTTCCTCTTCAGGATCTGCCTTCTAAAGAGCATGTCAGGGTTGATCTCCTACTAGGACTGACCTGGTTGGATGGTCTTGCAGTCCAAGGGACTCAATGCAGGAAAACTTCTCCAGCACCCATAGTTCAATAGGCCTCCATTCTTTAGCGCCCAGCCTTCCTTATGCTCCAACTTTCACAGCCATCCATTGCAACTGGGAAAAATATAGCGATAACTGGCCTGGATTGAAGCTAGGCCCAAGTACAAGATAAGTTTCGCTTTTCCATTCCTGAATATTTACAAGATTTCCTGTAAATCAGGTGACCATGAAGAAGCTATGTGCAGTATCATGTTTCTGTATATGTGGCAGTAGTTATCTATGCATATGCTTGGCTCTTTGACCAATAGAATGTTACTTCTTTGTGTAAGTTCCTAATAAAAGGGGATCGGGACGAGCAATCTGGGTGCACCCACCTCGAGGACTTCAATGGTGTCGAGTTGTTCTTGAGCCAGGTGCCCCCATGCTATGGCATGCACCCTTGCGAGGGTCCCCGAAGAAGCAAGCCTCCCCCCGGTCCTTGCAGATGGTAAGGACCCCGAGCACCAGTGAAACCTCACAGGAAAACCAAAGCCTTGACTATACGCACTTTTGTTGGCAGGGTGATGTCTCTGTTTTTTAGTATGCTGACTAGATTTGTGATAGTTTCCTCCCCCAGGATCAAGCATCTTTTAATTTCTTGGCTGCAGTCCCCATCTGCGGTGATCTTGGAGCCCAGTAAGATAAAATCTGTCACTCCCTCCATTTCTTCCCCAGCTATTTGCCATGAATTGAGAAAGCCGGATGCCACGATCGTAGTTTTCGTTAACGTGTGAGTTTCGAGTAGCCACCGGTGGCACTAGAGACGGCGGTCTTCGCTGCACATCGAGAGGACTCTTTAGTTCCTTTGCCACCCTGTTGTTGCCGCTATAAAGAGTGAATTCATTCTGTATATTTGTGAGGTTGAGTGTATATTTTCTCCCGGGGTTGATCGAAATTTCCAATTTTGAGGATTCATTCAAGCCCCCCACCGCTTTTCTCTTGATTCAGCAAAAACCAATCGTTCGTTGGAATTCTCCCTTATTTGCTTGAGAGCTATGGTTTCAAAGACCACGGAAACCCTGAATAGTATGTGCTGAAATGGAAAACAAATACAGAACATAAAATTAGCACCTTCGGTTAGAAAGGCAGAAGAAGGAATGGCGCAAAGTGGCTGTAATTTAATGTAATCGCTGAACTTTCGGCAGTGTGTTTGAAGGTTGTAAAACAGAACTGGAAATTTAAATCCACTCCTTCGTGTTTCCTGAATTTGCAAGCAATGACTCTGGTAAAAATTCAACATTTTTACGCCCTTGAAGGACAGGACACCCCATCGAATTTCTTTTTAACACCTAACCTCTGGGCTAAGAAAACGTTAATTCATATCCAGAGACTAATTTTTCTTCTTCTGTCATCTAAGAATTGTTGGATCGCGGGGTTGATGTGTTGGGTTCTTTGCGTGCCCTGATTTGCTGCAAGGATTTTTATGTCCTTTTTTTATTGTTTTCCATCTCAGTCTATTAATGTAAGTGTTCTTTATAGGCAAGTGAACTATCCCTGACAAATTTTCATTTTTACGCAGCATATGGAGGACATTTTTTTTAAAAGCACCATTTCCAATAAACGTGTGAGAGGGACCTGGGCTGGAGAGAATCAGATAATGGACATGTGTTGATGCTCCGTTGTAAAAAAAGAAAAGAAAAGAAATCAAAGGTTGTGTTAGCATTTCCCTAGGCTTTGGAATAATAATCGCCATTGAGGGTACTAAAGGGCCAGCAGTCATGCGTAGCCATTAGGGCTGTGCCTGATTTTTGTATGTGAGAAAAGCTATGTCAAAATCATAGAAGGGAATAATTGTAGCTAAGGATTGAACTGCGGGGCCTTTGATGCTGTTGTTGAGCTGCGTGTGTGGTTTGCTTGCAGGACGTTTCGCCTCTCCCCCTTCCTCCTCTCCCTGACCCAGTTTTAAGGAAACATCATTAGTGGTGGGAGGGGAGGAGAAGGTGGGGGTTTTGTGGACGAGGAGGGAAAGGAGGAGGAGGGATAAGGTGGAAAGGGGGAAGGAAGGGGGAGGAGGAGGAAGGAGGTGGTGAAGGAGAAGGGAAAGAAGAGAGGAAGCAAGAGGGAAGCTGGGGGAAAGTGGGAATGGAGGAGAGGAGGAAGAGGTGTGAGGGAGGGGAATGTAGAAAGAGGGGAGGGGAGGAATAATGATAGGACTGTCGGGGTCCTGTCTAGTGTGATGTGCTCAGGAGCTTGGTGGGGCTGTTGTTGTGCAGACGTTTCATAACCCTAACTATGATGAACAATCATCAGGGCTAGGAAAGAGGAGGGGAAGTTTCTTAGAGAAGGAGGATGGTGCGGATGGATGGAATTACGAAGACCTGGGGTCCTGGGTGCTCTATGAATCTTGGTGGTTTTCTTGACAGACGTTTTTCATGACCAAACTAGGGGAAAACATCATTCGAATTGCTAGAAGGGATGGGATTGGGTATCATGAGAGGAAGAGGGAGAAGGATTGTCTGTGGCTCTGTTTGGCTGTTGCAGGGACATTTCATAATACTCAACCAGTGTGTTAAACACCATGAATGTCGTCATATGTGGGTAGGACCGTTCGTGCACCATACAGCTGGTTTAAGTCATTGATTAGTGCACCTTGTTTAAAGTTAGACAAGATGTCCCACTAATCATTCTCACTGTCAGGAAATTTCTCCATAGTTCTAGGTTGGCTCGCTTCTTCACTAGTTTCCATCCATTGCTTCTTCTCCTGCCCTCAGGACAAGAAGCAATTTGGAGAATGTATTGTGTTTTACATCCTGGCGACCAAAACTGGATGCAAATATTCCAAGTGTGGCCTTACCAAGGCCTTATAAAGTGGTATTAACACTTCATGTGATCTTGATTCTATCCCTCTGTTGATGCAGCCTAGAACTGTGTTGGCTTTTTTGGCAGCTGCTGCACAAAACAGCTGGCTCCAATTGAAGTGATTATCCATCCCTGTTTTCCCGAAAATAATCCCTCCCTGACAATATTGCAACACAGCAGCAGCCATGGGGTGACCACGCTCTCCACCTCCTGCACCTCAAAAATAACAAGACCTCCCTGAAAATAAGGCCAAGCGCTTATTCCGAGGGTCAAAAGAAAATAAGACCCTGTCTTACTTCCGGGAAAACATGGTAGGACTCCAAAATCCCTCTCATAATTACTGCTATTGACCCAGGTGCCACCTATACCCGTGATGGCGAATCTATGGCACACAGAGCCTTCTTTGGAGACACACAAACTGTAGCCCCAGCTAAATTCCACCATGCTTAGGCATGCGCCTCCTGCCAACCTGCTGACTTTTAGTTCTCTGTTGCGCATGCATAGGGGGCAGGGCACAGACTCGCTTTTGCTCCCAGGAGGCTGCAGGGAGGCCCACGAGGCCCAAAACAGCATGCAGGGGGTCATGTGCACATGCAGGGGAAGCGTGGGGAGTTGCGTGCGCGTGCGCAGGGGGCGGGGAGCGCATGGGTTACACACATTGCAAACTGTCCCATGTGCACGCTTTCGACAAGAAGGTTAGCCATCACTAACCTATGTTATACCTGTGCATTTGGTTTTTCTCGCAGTGTGCAGCAGCTGCCAAAAAAGCCAACACAGTTCTAGGCTGCATCAACAGAGGGATAGAATCAAGATCACGTGAAGTGTTAATACCACTTTATAAGGCCTTGGTAAGGCCACGCTTGGAATACTGCATTCAGTTCTTGGTCGCCACGATGTAGAAAAGATTGTAGAGACTCTAAGAAAGAGTGCAGAGAGAGCAACAAAGATCGTTAGGGGACTGGTAGATTAAAACATATGAAGAACAGTTGCAGGAACTGGGTAATGTCTAGTTTAATGAAAAGAAGGACCAGGGGAGACATGATAGCAGTCTTCCGATATCTCAGGGGTTGCCACAAAGAAGGTGGAGTCAACTATTCTCCAAGGCACCCTGAGGTGAGGACAAAGAAGCAATGGGTGGAATACTAATCAAGGAGAGAAGCCAAACTTAGAACTGAGGTAGAAACATCCTGACAGGAACAATTAATCAAAGGAACAGAAGTTGCCTCCAGAAGTTGTGAATTCTCCAACACTGGAAGTCTTTAAGAAGCTATTGGATATCCATTTTTCTGAAGTGGTTGTAGGGTTTCCTGCCTAAGCAGGGGGTTGGACTAGAAGACCTCCAAGGTCCCTTCCAACTCTGCTATTGTATTGTATTGTATTAAATGTAGAAGCTTATTTTTCTTACCACTTAGATTCAGTTTTTTATTGTTCAAGACCGTCAAGATCAGTGGTGGGTTTCAAATTTTTTTTAGAACCTCTTCTGTAGGTGTGGCCTTGCTTTGTAGGGAGATGGCTTGCCGCACCTGTGACTGGGTGGAGTGGCTTCCGGGCCATGTTGACCGGGGTGGGAAGTGGCTTGCCAGGCCATGTGACTGGTGTGGGCGTGGCGGCAAATGTAAAATGTGTTGAAACTCACTTAACGCTCTTGCCTAGCAACCAAAATGTTGGCTCAGAAACTCTGGCATTTGAAGCACGCAAGTCTTAAAGCTGTCAAGTTACAAGATCCTTGCACCCCTAACCCTTTAGAAAAAACACCCCAGGGGTGTTCAAAGTTGACAGCTTTAAGACTTGTGGACTTCAACTCACAGAATTCCTCCTGCAGTCATGTTCGCTCAGGAACTCTGGCATTGGAGTGTGAAAGTCTTAAAGCTGTCAAATTACAAGACTTTTGCACCCCTAACTCTTTAGAACAAAAAATCCCCAGGGATGTTGAAACTTGACAGCTTTAAGACTTTAAGGTTTAGATAGGACTCTTAGAGGTGGGCGGGGTGATTGGTGAGCCAGCCAATCAGTGAGTGGCGAGCAGGGCAAGCGGGGTGAGGACATGCAGGGTGGGGGGAGTGGAGGGA
Organism: Natrix natrix natrix; assembly: GCA_029891615.1. Classification (NCBI taxonomy): domain Eukaryota; kingdom Metazoa; phylum Chordata; class Lepidosauria; order Squamata; family Natricidae; genus Natrix; species Natrix natrix. The sequence continues at coordinate 92,089 of JAKRSK010005035.1, read as the reverse complement.
GCTGGAGCCAGTTCTGAGCCTCGTCTATAGAAGAGGTTATAACTAGCAGGAACCACCCCTAGTCAAGATCCTTCTGTACCTTAATCTTCTGGAGCATGGAGTATTCCTGTCAGGTTGGTGTCATCTTCAGATTTGCTGACTTTTCCCCTTTCTATCCCCTATCCTGTTTTTCTCCAGGCTGGGAAAAATTGTCATGAGGAAAAAAAAGAACGATGAATCTTATTTCGCAGCACAGATGCTTCCTATTTGTTACAGCTGGTCCTGGATGCAACCCAGTGCAAATTCATTCTCCTTCTGAACTATTCAAATGCAACGTTATTGTAGCTCTGCTCCTCCCTTCCCATCATCGAGTTGGTAAATAATCCCCCAACTTCTTTTATGCAAAGATTTACTACCAGCAGAAGCGAGCAACGGAAAAAAAAGAGAGAACACTAAAATATTTATCTTTTTAATGAGAACATCTGTTTATAGCTTCGTTAGCTGCTAAAATTCCATGGCTGGGAATTGAATGAATGTGTTTATATTTTCCTTGGCAAACCACTGAATTAAAGTGTCTAGTCCAACGTTTTACAACTTTGGCAATTTTCAGGTGTCCGGACTTCAACTCCCAAAATTCCCCAGGTAGCGTTCTGGCTGGGGAATTCTGGGAATTGAAGTTCAGACCTCTGAAAGTTGACAAGATTGAGATACATTGGCCTAGGCCAGAGTTCTACCAACTTTAAGGCTTGTGGACTTCAATTCCCAGAATTCCTCAGCCAGACAGCTTTAAATCTTAAAATTCCTAGATTAATCAATGGTTTAGATTAACGAGTGTCATTCCACTTATTTCTTGCTTATAAAATGGAATTAAGCCTGGGGAATCCTTATGGTTAAGGTGATGTAAATTCATAAACTGTCTATAGAAGTTTATTTATTTATGTATTTATTTTATTTCATTGTTAGCTGTAAATTGGTAAAGCAAAGTTCTTTAGCTCAGTGTGCCTTTGCTTAAATTAGGACCCGATCCAAAAGATTTGTCTATCTCTATCTGTCTATCTATATCATCTGTCTGTCTGTCTATCTCATCCATATCTTTCTACCCTCCGTATCTTTATTCGTCTCTCAATCCATCTCTCTTGCCCCTCTCTGTATGTTTCTCTCTCTCCATAAATTTCTCTCAATCTCTCTATCCATGGCTTTTTCTATTTATCTCCCAACCATATTTATTGGTCTGTCCATCCATTCATATCTATCTATCTCTCCTATCTATCTATCTATCTATCTATCTATCTATCTATCTATCTATCTATCTATCTATCTATCTACCTACCTACCTACCTACCTACCTACCTACCTACCTACCTACCTCACTGTCTCTCTCCTTCTCTCCTTCTATCTCTCTTCCAGGCTTCTCTCACTAACTGTCTACCTATCCATCCATCCATTAATCCACCTACCTATCATTTCTATCTATCTTCTATCTACCAGTATCTTTCTTTGTATCATATCCGTCCATCTGTCATATCTATCTATCTATCTATCTATCTATCTATCTATCTATCTATCTATCTATCTATCATCTATCCATCCATCCATCCATCCATCCATCCATCCATCCATCTATTTATATCTTCTATCTATCATCTACCCATCCAGTCATCCCTCCCTCCCTCCCTCCATTTACCTAACTCTCATTTCTGTCTACTGGCATTATCTTTCTTTCTGTCATATCTATCTGTCCATGCATGCATGCATGCATCCATCATTATCTTTGTTGTATGGCTTTCTCTGTTTTTGTTATGATTTATCATCTATCCTGTTTATCTGTTATCACTTTCTCTGCCTCTCTGTCTCTCTTCCCTTCTTTTTTTCCCCTCCACAAATCCCCTCTGCAATGTGACATTTTTGTTCCAAGAACGATATAAGAACAAACAGAAAAAACAATTTCTCTGAACATAGAAATATCCTACCTTTAACATGAAGAAAAGATAACAAGGTTTTAAAGCGGCATGTGAAAAATGAGTTTGGCGTTTGGATTATGAAAGAGGACAAATGGAAGAGGGGAAATCAGGTTTTGATTAATCTGCTTTCTGTACATTTTGTCGGTGAGAGAGAGACACACACTTCTGCCTCTGAGTTCCTCTGGCAAGTGCCGCAAAATGTCAGCCATTTTAATGATCTATAATTGAATTAATTCCCACTTCAGGTACTGATTAGAAATAATTATCATTCCGGGGAACGGAGGGATAAATGAAACGGTGGTTTTCCAGCACACACACAGACCACACCACAAACACATACAGGTGAAACTCAAAAATTGGAATATCATGCAAAAGTTCATTTATTTGAGTAATGCAACTTAAAAATACTTTGCAGAGGTGCGATATTGTTCTATGTACAATCCTTGTTTTATTGATTGCATGTAATATTCTAATTTTCTGAGATGGTGGATTTGGGGTTTTCATGAGCTGTAAGCCATAATCATCACAATTATGACAAATCACGGCTTGAACTATCTTGCTTTGCATGTAATGAGTCTTATCTCATATATTAGTTTCACCTCTTAAGTTGCATTACTGGAATAAATGAACTTTTGCATGATATTCTAATTTTTTGAGTTTCACCTGTACACACCCCACAAACCAATACACACCGATACACACCACACACACATGCACATCCCAGACACCCACACCACACTTACACCACAAACAAACATGCAAACAACACCCATACCACACCCACACACTATACACACACCACACACACACACGCACCACACACCAGACCACACACCACATGTACACACACTATACACATACTACACAAACATGCATACACCACACACCCTACACACCACACACACATGCACATCCCAGATACCCATACCACAAACCACACATATACACACCGCAAACCATACACCCACCACACCCACCACACAAACACACACAAACGCAAACACACACACCACACACACACCAAACATATACACACCACACATACACACACCACACAAACACACACAAACACATACACCACACAGACACCAAACATATACACACCACACATACACCCATCACACATATACACACCACAAACCACACATCCACCATACACACCACACAAACACACCACACACACACAAACACACACTATACACACACACCACACAGAACACACACACCACACACATATACACACCACAAACCACACATCCACCACACACACAGCACACACACACACTATACACACACACACCATACATATACACATATACACACACACCACAATTAACAGTAGGTCCCCTTGAAGAGAAGGCACACATTAAGCAAGAGAAGGAAATGGGAGGAGGCAAAAGATCGTTCAAAATTACAATGCCACTGAATAAAAGGGTTTTTATGACCAGTCCTCATATTTACAACCGTCACAGCATCCGCACAGTCATATGATCAAAGTTCAGGTGTTTGGCAACTGGTGTGTATTTAACAATAGTTGCAGCGTCCAGGAGTCTCATGGTAACTGCAGGCAACAAGCAAAAACCAATGGTTTGGGGAAAGACGGATTCGCTTAACGACTGCAATGGTTGTAAAATCAGACATGACTCACTTAATGACTGCCTTCCTTAGCAGTGGAAGTTCTGGCCATCCTAGAAGTGCTCTTCTTGACAGACGGGACTACAGGAAGTCCTCGACTTACGACCACAACTGAGCCCAAATTTTCTGCTGCTAAGTGAGTCATTTGTTAAGAGAGTTTTGTCCCATTTTGTGACCTTTCTTGCCACAGCTGTTAAGCGAATCACTGCAGTTATGCACTAAATTAGTGACACGGTTGTTAAGTGAATCTGGCTTCTCCTATGGACTTTGCTTCTCAGAAGGTCGCAGAAGGGGATCACGTAAGCCCGAGACAACCGTCATAAATAAGAACCAGTTGCCAAGCAGCTGAATTTTTCATCACGTGACCACTGGGGACGCTTCAACGGTCGTAAGTGTGAAAAATGGTCATAAGTCACTTTTTTCAGTGCTGTAGTGGCTTTCAAAATGATCCGCTGCAAGTCGAGGATCACCTGCATTTCCAAAGCAAAATAGAAAAACTCTCAGCTACTTTATAAAGTTCAGAAAATCCACTTTTTCCTCTAGGGCAGGAATAGGCGCCATCCAGCAGCCACCAATCTTATCATGGGTGGTCAATCAATTATACCTTACGGTTGACTTTGTGGACTAGTTGTTGGTGTGTTGTTGCGTTTACAGGTGGTCCTTGACTTACAGCCATTCATTTAATGACCATTCAAAGTTAGTGCCGCACTGAAAAAAGGGACTGATGACTATTGGTAAACTTAACACCATACCAGCATCCCCTTGGCCACAACTCAGAGGCTTAGCAACTGACTTGTACTTATGACAGTTGCCAGTGTCCTGGGCGTTACGTGCTCCCTTTTGACGACCACCTGACCAGCAAACTCAACGAGGAAGCCAGGTTCACTTATCAACCGGGTGACTCACTTAACAACTGCAGCGATTCACTCGACAACTGTGGCGGGAAAGGTCGCAAAAAGGGGGCAAAACTCACTTAACAAATGACTTACTTAGCAACAGAAATGCTGGACTCATAGTGTAGCCAGAAGTCAAGGACTACCTGTAATTTGCTTATTTATCAAATTTGTGTGGTTCCCCCAGCTCACAGGAAACTCACCACCATTAGATATTCTATTCTATTCTACTCCATGCCATTCTGTTTTATTCTCTAATTCTGTTCTGTTCTATTCTATTCCATTCCTTATTCTAATTCCATTCTGTAATTTTATTCCATTCCATTCTATTTTATTCCATTCCATTCCATTCCATTCCATTCCATCCCATCCCATTCTATTCTATTCTATTCTATTCTATTCTATTCTATTCTATTTCTTTTCCCTTTCCCTTCCTTCCCATTCTCTTTCAATTCAATTCTGTTCTGTTCTATTCCTTATTCTAATTCCCTTCCCTTCCAATCTGTAATTCTATTCTACTCTGTTCCGTTCCATTCTATTCCATTCTATTCTGAATTCTATTCTATTCCATTCCATTCCATTCTGTAATTTTATTCTGTTTTGTTCTGTTCTGTTCTATTCTACAAAATTTACTGATGAAATTAAAAGGAATTAAAACTCTTCCCTGGCTCTCTTTCTGTCTGTCAGCTCTCGAGTGTGTTCTGTTCCTCCATGGTCAGACAAGGTTGCTATAAATAGAGATCATTTCCATGCTTTTTAATTGCTCATTTAATTTAATCAGGAGATTCTGCAGGTTTTTCGTTATTTTATTTAACAGCAGGAAGGATCACTGCTTGAATTTCTGCCCATCAAGACTTCTGAGAACTTAAATTAACTTCTCAGTTTTCACTTTTTAGCAGCTTTGGGTCTTTGGGGAGAAAGCCAAAGGCACCCCAGAAGGATCCTTTGAAGCAATCTGGGGGTCAGACTAGTGGTGGGTTTAAAAATGTTTTAGAACCTCTTCTGTAGGTGTGGCCTGCTTTGTGGGAGTGGCTTGCTGGTCATGTGACTGGGTGGGAGTGGCCAACTTGTAAAATGTGGTGAAACTCACTTAACAATGCTCTTGCTTAGCAACCAAAATGTTGGCTCAGAAACTCTGGCATTTGAAGCAGGCAAGTCTTAAAGCTGTCAGGTTACAAAACCCTCGCACCCCTAACCCTTTAGAAAAAAACCCCCTAGGGGTGTTCAAACTTGAAAGCTTTAAGACTTGTGGACTTCAACTCCCAGAATTCCTCCTCCAGTCATGTTGGCTCAGGAACTCTGGCATTGAAGTGTGCAAGTCTTAAAGCTATCAAGTTACAAGACCCTTGCACCCCTAACCCTTTAGAAAAAAAACCCAGGGGTGTTCAAACTTGACAGCTTTAAGACTTGTGGACTTCAACTCCCAGAATTCCTCCTCCCGCTCTTCATCTTGATGATGTGCAGATGGGCGGGGGGAGGGAGTTGGAACCGGTTCTAAACGGCACGGTAGATTTGTGGAACCTCTTCTATAGAAGAGGTTAGAACTGGCAGGAACTCACCCATGCTTGGCGGTCATGTGACCGGGTGGACATGGCCAACTTGGAAAATGTGGTGAAACTCATTTAACGATGGTCTTACTTAGCAACCAAAATTTTGGGCTCAATTGTGGTCATATGTTCTCTTTCTTTTTCTTCCTTCCTTCCTTCCTTCCTTCCTTCCTTCCTTCCTTCCTTCCTTCCTTCCTTTCTTTCATCTCTCTCTCCCACTTTTTATTTATTTATTCCTTCCTTCCTTTCCCTTTCTGTCTCTCTCTCTCTGTGTGTCTGTCCATCCAACTTCAATTAAAGTAACTGGAGCCTTCTTCAGAAGTTATGTTCTGGTCCAGGGGTGAGTTGCTGCCAGTTTTAATACTGGTTCACAAACATGCTTGCAACGTGCATTCTCCCTTTGCTCGCTCGTGTGCCAGATGTGCGCTGTTCCATGTAAATTGTTCTTCACGTATGCGCAGAACAATTTTACAGTGAATAAAGCGCACATGCCATCACTAAGAAAACAAAATGGTGGCGGCCCAGCACCAGTGAGGAAATATTTTTGGGGTTGCGGCATGCTGGTTTTGCGACCCAGGACTGAATTCCACTGTCAGTTTGTCTGAACCAGGCCGAACCCACAGCAACCCACCTGGTCCAGTCTACCTGTTGGGGCTGACCCTTGATGGTGACATCATGTGATCTACTTCTCTAAGGAACCCTTCCAGGACAGGAAGAAAGAAACGCCAGCAAAAGGGTGACAGATCACTGATCGAGCTCAAGCCATTCTTCACCTTTATATGGTATTGTATGCAGCAGCTGCCAAAAAAGCCAACACAGTTCTAGGCTGCATCAACAGAGGGATAGAATCAAGATCACGTGAAGTGTTAATACCACTTTACAATCCCTTGGTAAGGCCACACTTGGAATACGGCATTCAGTTTTGGTCGCCACGATGTAGAAAAGATGTGGAGACTCTAGAAAGAGTGCAGAGAAGATCAACAAAGAGGATTAGGGGACTGGAGGCTAAAGCATATGAAGAACTCTTGCAGGGATTGGGGATGTCTAACTTTAATGAAAAGAAGGACCAGGGGAGACAGGATAACAGTCTTCCAATATCTCAGAGGTTGCCACAAAGAAGAGGGAGTCAAGCTATTCTCCAAGGCACCTGAGGGTAGAACAAGAAGCAATGGGTGGAAACTAATCAAGGAGAGAGGCAACCTAGAACTAAGGAGTAATTTCCTGATAGTTAGAACAATTAATCAGTGGAACAGAAGTTGCCTCCAGAGGTTGTAAATGCTCCAACACTGGACGTTTTTAAGAAGAGGTTGGATATCCATTTGTCTGAAGTGGTGTAGGGTTTCCTGCCTAGGCAGGGGGTTGGACTAGAAGACCTCCAAGGTCCCTTCCAACTCTGCTATTGTATAAGTCACCACTCTATAAAAAAAGATGTTGAGACTCTAGAAAAAGTGCAGAGAAGAGCAAACAGGATGATTAGGGGCTAAAACATAAGATGAACGGTTGTAGGAACTGGGCATGGCTAGTCTAGTGAAGAGAAGGACCAGGGGAGACATGATAGCAGTCTTCCAATATCTCAGGGGCTGCCCCAAATAAGAGGGAGTCAAACTATTCTCCAAGGCACCTGAGGGAAGAACAAGAAGCAATGGGTGGAAACTAATCAAGGAGAGAAGCCATCTAGAAGTAAGGAGAAAATTCCTGACAGTGAAAACAATCAGTGGAACAACTTGCCTCCAGAAGTTGTGAATGCTCCAACATTGGAGGCTTTTAAGAAGAGACTGGATAGCCATTTGTCTGAAATGAGCAGGGGGCATTGGACTAGATGACCTCCAAGGTTCCTCCCAACTTTGTCATTCTGTTATTCCTTTGGACCGAAATTTCAGAAGCAAATTCTCTCCTTGAACTTAGGAAACGAAATAGCTCTGCCAGATCTGAAAGAAAACAGCCCAATTTTTTTTTTTCTCCGCGATTTTTCAACTGTTCTTTGGCTCACTCCTCAGATTCAACAGCCTTCTACTTAGTGGGCAATTAAGCTCGAGGTGTGAGCATTTGTGTTTCAGTGGAAACAAAACCTGTCACGCAATCCTCATTTTTCAGCGATGGAAAGGGATCCTGATAAATAAGGGATAGTCATCCCATTTTCTTCCCTTTTAGCGTTCCTTTTCAGAGGGAAAGAAGCTGCTTCTGCTGCAGCTGTCACAAAGAAGAGAGGCGAATCGGTTGCGTCCTGTTGTGCCGAGCGTGGAAATGACAAGGCCACAAAACCGTTTCCTTGACAATGCAAGTAACTGAATGTGCAACGTGGAAAGTACAGTAGGTGAGTTTGTTTACTCCGATTTCGTATTGAAATCGGCCACCGGAGCTGAGGAGGACCTGTTGTTCCCAATCGTTTTCCCCTGATTCATGCCCAAGTAGCTTATTTTCTCCTTGTTTTTTTGTGTTTGTATTATGTTTGCTTTTATGTTAGCTGGGAACGGACGGATGCTTAGATATGCTAGGCAGAGCTCTTCAACTTCAAAAACTTTAAGATGTATGGATGTCAACACTCAGAATTGAATTCTGCTGGAGGGAGAGGAGGAGGAGAAGGAGGAAAAGAAGTAGGAGAAGATGGAGGAGGAGGAGGATATGGTAATAGAAAAGAGAGAGGAAGAGAAGGTAGAAGGCAAAAAGGAGGAAGATGGAGGAAGAGGAGGAGGAAAAGAAAGAAGAGGATATAGTAATGGAGAAGGAGAAGAGAGGAAGAGAAGGTAGAAGGCAAGGAGGAGGAAGATGGAAGAGGAGGAGGAGGAGGAGGAGAAGGAGGAGGAGATAGTAAGGGAGGAGAAGAGAGAGGAAGAGAAGGTAGAAGGCAAGAAGGAGGAAGATGGAGGAGGAGGAAGATGGAGGAGGAGGAAGAGGAAGAGAAGGAAGAGATAGTAATGGTGAAGGAGAAGAGAGAGGAAGAGAAGGTAGAAGGCAAGAAGGAGGAAGATGGAGGAGGAAGAGGAGGAGGAGGAGGAGATAGTAATGGAGAAGGAGAAGAGAGAGGAAGAGTAGGTAGAAGACAAGAAGGAGGAAGATGGAGAAGAGGAGGAAGATTATTATTATTATTTATTTATTTATTTATTTATTTATTTATTTATTTATTTATTTATTTATTTATTCACATTTCTAAACCGCCCCCTCTCCCAAAAAGGGGCTCGGAAGAGGAGGAGGAGATAGTAATGGAGAAGGAGAAGAGAGAGGAAGAGAAAATAGAAGGCAAGAAGGAGGAAGATCGAGGAGGAGGAGGAGGAAGAAAAAGAGGAGAAGGAGATAGTAATGGAGAAGGGGAAGAGAAGAAGAGAAGTAGAAGGCAAGAAGGAGGAAAAATAGCGGAGGAAGAGAAGAAGAGGAGGAGAAAGAGAAGAGGAGGAAAAGAAATAAATAAACAAACAATGGAGAAGGAAGAAGAAATGATAATGGAGAAGGAGAAAAGAGGAAAATAAGATAGGAGAAGGCAAGAAGGAAGAGAAGAAGGAGATGGAGAAGATACAAGGACAAGATGAAGATAAAGGAGGAGAAGATGGAAAGAGAAGGAGACAGAAGATAAAATGGAGGCAGCAAAGGTGAAAATAGAATAGAAGATGGAGATAGAGGAGAAGATAGAAAAAGGAGAAGGAGAAGAAGATAGAAGATGAGTTACAACCCATAATATTTTGTGCTGTTCTGATCATTCTCTTTAATGCTTTTCTGTCCACGGAACCAAGTTCAGAGAGCAACCAGGATCCCATAATCCTTTTCTTCTTCTTCTTCTTCTTCTTCTTCTTCTTCTTCTTCTTCTTCTTCTTCTTCTTCTTCTTCTTCTTCTTCTTCTTCTTCTTCTTCTTCTTCTTCTTCTTCTTCTCCTCCTCTTCCTCCTCCTCCTCCTCCTCCTCCTCCTCCTCCTCCTCCTCCTCCTTCCTCCTCCTCCTCCTCCTCCTCCTCCTCCTCCTCCTCCTCCTCCTCCTCCTCCTCCTCCTCCTCCTCCTCCTCCTCTTCTCTGCAAACCAAACTCCCTTCTAGCACTGATGATGTTCCCTAGCTGGGTCACAAAACCCAGGGAACAACCAGGACCCCACAGTTCAACCCTGCACTATGGAGACTCTCAACTGCTACAGGCTAACATCGAAAGCTTATTAGAGATCACAAGCTTTTTCCTATCTTTCAGAGTATTTTCGTGCTTGACAGCAGAGAGACTGTGATTGACAGATTCACTCTTCTCTGGGAAGCCTAATTACAATGATTTTGTGTCTTCTGGATGCCTGGCTTACAAAGTTGCTGAACACCCTCAGAGCGAGGGTGTGGCAAGGCAGATAAGCAGCAGCAAACGTGTTTTTAACCTTTTTTCTATCTGTGTTTTTTCCTTTTTTAAGAGCTGAGCCCTCCCCTGCTAGGAAAAAAAAATAGGCGTTTGAGATTTTTAAAATTTTTATTCATTGATTGATTAAGTTCAGGTTGATTGACTAAAGATTAAATTAACAGAAGAAATGACAGAAGAACCGAGTTGGAAGGGACCTTGGAGGTCTTCTAGTCCAACCCCCTGCTCAGGCAGGAAACCCTACACCAGTTCAGACAAATGGTTATCCAACATCTTCTTTAAAATGTCCCGTGTTGGAGCATTCACAACTTCTGGAGGCAAGTTGTTTGATTAAATAAAAGTGTTGACTTCAACTCCCAGAATTCCCCACCCTTGATAAACACTATTATCAAAATATTCCTTCCTTCCTTCTCTCCACTTTCCTCCCTCCATTCCGTCTTTCTGTTAGATATTAACATACATCGAGATAAGTCTTCCCTCAGGTCCGCTCCTACAGCAGGGAACAGGTATTCCTCTGATTGGTCAATGGGCGTGCCTCATCCCTATAAAAGGGGAACCCTCCGACCACAGAGCAAGCTGGATCACTACTACTACTACTAATAAAATGAGCTGTTGAGTTACTTCGTGTCCGCAGTCTGTCTCTCGTTGCCCAGATCTAACATTGGCGACGAGGGTGGGATCGAGAGACAGATAGGACGAAGAACGCTACTTCAAGAATCTCCGGATTTGATCCAGCCCAGGAATTCGGCAGAAATTCCGGCAGCCATCTCAGATCACCGCAGCGCGGCAAATTCAAACTGAGAAGATGGCGATGCATGCTCCCCCTGCTCCTTTCGACCCAGCAACCGACGAATGGGAAGCCTTCATGATTCGCTTCGAGTGTTTCCTCGAAGCAAATGAGTACACGGGGATCACCGATGCAAGAAAGAAAAATATCTTCCTCGGCTACTGCGGAAAGGAAGTTTTCAATACGGCCAGAGACCTCACCGCGCCTACTCCAATACAAGCAGTACCATGGGCGACGCTGAAACAAGCCTTGGAAACACATTATGCGCCAAAACCGTCCCGCCATGTCAGCCGCAAAGAATTCAACATGAGGACTCAAAAGGCGGGAGAATCCATTAACCAATTTGTTGCAGCTCTACGAAGAATAGCAGCCCACTGTGAATACAGGGATTTGGAAGAGCATATTTTAGAGCAATTCATCTGTGGGGTAAGAGACATTTCGTTGCAAAAGAAACTATTAGCCAACCCGAATCTAACCCTACAGTCAGCGTTGAACAAAGCAAGAGCGTCGGAATCAGCGGAGAAATCAGCAGTGACCATACAACGAAGGGTCAGCGAAACCCAGCCAGCACCGAGACAAACCAGAGTCCACTACGAAGACGCAAGCCCCGACTACGTGGATCCCGAGTTCGAGGACAGTCACCTGATGCAGAGCAGTCACTGGAGGCCTGGGGGAAAACCCGGATCCCGTTTGCCGCCCTGCGCAAGCTGCGGAGGGAATCACCCCAGGTCTACTTGCAGGTTCAGGAACGTTGTTTGTTCGCACTGCAACAAACTTGGGCACATCGCACGAGTGTGCCGGAGCGGAGTCCCTGCCTCACGGCAGCCACCCATGTACCGCCAACAGAAGCCCAACCCAGGGGCTTGGCGAAATCAAAAAGGGCGCCCAGAGAGAAATCCACAAGTGTTTACCCAGAGAGAAACTTCCCAAAGAGCTGAACGAGCGTATTCCCAGAGAGATTACTCACAAGAAAGTGAGCGAGCGTATCCCCAGAGAGAATTCACACAGAGAGCTGAAAGAGCGTTCTACCAAGACGCTCAACGAGAGTATTCTCAGGATGTAGACGATGAGATAGAGTTGACCCAGAGAGAGGAGTTGCGAACGTATCTCACCACGATACATCAGGTCCGCCCTAAGCGGCCCAAAAGGCTGAAAGTCACAGTCCTCTTGGAGGGCTCACCCTGCGAGCTGGAAGTTGACACAGGATCAACCCTGACAATCATTTCATGGGCATCCATGAAACAGGCCATTCCCAGCCTCAGAAAGAGCCAACTGCGCGCTCCAGACGTCCTGCTACGAGACTACCAGGGGAACCAAGTCCCCATCGTGGGCCAAGGCACATTCCACATCCAGTTCAAAGACATCGAAGCCCAGCTGCCCGTGACCATCTCCAGCGCGCCATTGCAGAACCTCCTGGGGCTTGATTGGTTTGAAGCCCTGGGATTAGAAGTCACCGGAATCAACGCCGTGAGAAACAGCAGCGCTGAAAAGATCTTTAAGGAGTTCGAGGATGTGTTCAGCTCCGGTCTTGGTAAGTATATGGGCAAACCAATATCATTTAATTTAGACCCCAATGTGGCGCCAATCCGACTTAAACCGAGACGAGTGCCTTTTGCACTCCGCCCAAAAATAGATAAGGAGATAGATAAGTTAGTGGAACAAGGAATCCTTGAGCCGGTAGATCACGCGCGCTGGGAAACACCTATCGTAACCCCAGTCAAACCAGACGGATCAGTCCGCATCTGCGCGGACTATAAATGCACAATTAATGTCGCGCTACAACAGAGCGCATATCCTGTGCCCGTAGTACAGCACTTATTGCACTCGTTGGGGCCGGGAAAGGTTTTTGCTAAGTTAGATATGGCACAAGCTTACCAGCAACTGCCAGTAGATAGCGCCACAGCGGAGGCCCAGACTATAGTGACGCACAGAGGAGCGTTTAAATGCAACCGGCTACAATTCGGCGTAAGTATTGCTCCAGGATTGTTCCAGAGCGTCATGGAACGACTGTTGCAAGGGATACCGGGAGTCGTCCCATATTTTGACGATATCTTGGTGTCCGCTGCAAACGAGGAGCAACTAAACAAAAGAGTCAGATCTGTTTTGGCCAGAATCAGAGAGAAGGGCCTCCGCCTTAAAAAAGAAAAATGCCAAATTAACGTGCCTAGCGTAGAATTCCTGGGTTATAGAATTGATGGTCAGGGAATTCACCCCACTGAAAAGAAAATTAAGGCGATCCAGGACGCCCCCACACCACGAAATCAAACCGAGTTGCAGGCCTTCCTCGGACTACTTAATTTCTACAGCGTTTTTCTGAGACAGAAGGCGACCGTTGCTGAGCCACTACACCGTCTACTCCAGAGGAACGCACCATGGAGATGGGGACGAGCCGAAGCTGCAGCATTCGCCGGGGTAAAGCGCCTGCTCACCACTGACTCACTACTTGTGCAATACAGTCAGACCCTCCCGCTGGTATTGACCTGCGACGCATCGCCTTTCGGGGTTGGAGCAGTCCTCAGCCACAGGATGCCCGACGGAAAAGAAGCACCCATTGCTTTCTACTCCAGAACTCTTTCATCGGCCGAAAGGAACTACAGCCAAATGGACAGAGAAGCGTTGGCTGCCGTTGCAGGTGTGAAACGTTTCCATGAATACCTCTACGGCCGCGATTTTGAACTCATTACTGATCACAAACCGCTGTTAGGACTTTTGGCGGGAAATCGCCCCACTCCGGTCTCCCTTTCTCCACGCATGACCAGGTGGACTGTTTTCCTGGCTGCGTACTCGTACAAGTTAATTCATCGACCGGGCTCCACTCTAGGACACGCAGATGCGCTCAGCCGTTGCCCATTACCAGACATTTTGCCAGACCCCACTCCAGAAGTACCGGTATTGCTCATTGACTGTTTGGATTCGGGACCGGTTTCTTCCTACGATGTTGCAAGGTTCTCCTCGAAGGACAATTTAATAAAGCAAGTGCAAACTTGGGTATGGAGGGGGTGGCCAAAGGGAAATGTGGGCCCGGAATTCAAAATGTTTTGGTCTAAACGGGACGAACTCTCCGTGTTACAGGGATGTTTATTGTGGGGGGATCGAGTTGTTATTCCTTTTGCTCTACGAAAAAATGTATTGAATGCTTTACATATGGGTCATCCGGGGATCGTGAGAATGAAAGCGTTAGCGAGAAGTTATGTGTGGTGGCCCAATATGGACAAAGAAATAGAGGAGTGGGTGGCCACTTGCAACCCATGCCAGGAGTCGAGACCAGCACCCCCGGAAGCGCCCGCCACAGAATGGGAGAAACCCAAGGCACCCTGGTCACGCATTCATATTGATTTTGCAGGGCCATTCCAGGGTCAAACCTTCCTCATAGTTGTAGATGCTTATTCCAAGTGGTTAGATGTAGTCCTAATGACATCAACCACGGCAGAGGCAGTTATAAAGGTTCTTCGGCGACTTTTCGCCACCCATGGTCTACCAGATCTCTTAGTATCGGACAACGGGCCCCAATTCACGGCCATGCAGTTTGAGACATTTTTAGCAGGGTTGGGAATCAGACACGCCCTCATCGCGCCATTCCATCCAGCGTCCAATGGTCAGGCAGAAAGAATGGTGCGGTTCGCGAAAGAGGCCCTCGCCAGGATGGGCCCGGGGGATTGGCAAACACGCATTGACCATTACCTCCTCATTCAACACATTACCCCGAGCGCAACGACGGGTAGGAGCCCCGCTGAACTACTAATGGGTCGCCGCCTACGGTCTCACCTGGACAGGCTCCACCCGAATTACTCTACCTCGGCTCCCCCAGACTCTACAAGTAAGGTCAGGTCTTTTAGAGAAGGAGACACTGTTTATGCTCAAAATTACACAGGGGGGACATTGTGGATACCGGCAAGGGTCATTGGCATCATGGGCCCTCGATCGTATTTGTTAGAGCTAGAAGATGGGCGGAATTGGAGAAGGCACATCGATCAGCTTCGAGGTCGCCTAGCACACTCCAACTTAAGGGATGAGGGCGAAAGTTTCCTGTCCACAGAAAGACAACCGCAGGGAAACTTCATCCCAGGAAACGACGACACCGGCGAGCTAAGCGGGGGACAGGACATCACGCACGCAGCTGAGCAACCCCCCGTCATCACAGCCGCTGAGCAAACCCCCGTCATCGCAGCCGAACAAGATACCAGGGAAAAGAGCATCGAAAACGCAAGACCTCCAGAAACAGAAAAAGCACCCGATCCTGCAACTACTTCAAACCAACAGGAAACCAGTCCTGCAAGCACTTCAACACAACCTGAACTCCGACGTTCCTCCCGAACAAGACAAACACCCACCTACCTAAAGGACTATGTCACCTACCGCAACGTCCCATCTAGGAGGGGAGGGGTGTTAGATATTAACATACATCGAGATAAGTCTTCCCTCAGGTCCGCTCCTACAGCAGGGAACAGGTATTCCTCTGATTGGTCAATGGGCGTGCCTCATCCCTATAAAAGGGGAACCCTCCGACCACAGAGCAAGCTGGATCACTACTACTACTACTAATAAAATGAGCTGTTGAGTTACTTCGTGTCCGCAGTCTGTCTCTCGTTGCCCAGATCTAACACTTTCCCTTCCCTCCTTCCTACTCTTCCTCCCTCCCTCCCGCTCCCTCCCTTCTTTCCTTCTTTCCCCCCTTCCTTCTCTTCCATCCCTTCTCTCCTCCCCTTCCTTCTTTCCCCTCTCTCCTTCCTTCTCTTCCTGCCTCCCCCTCCCTCCCCTTTTTTCCTTCTTTCTCTCTTCCTCTCCTTCTTCCTTCCTTCCATTTCTCTCCCTCCCACCCTTCCTATCCTCCTCTCCCCCCTCCCTCCCTCCCTCCCTCTCCCCCCTCACCTCCAAGAAACTCAAACCTACAGGCTGCAGACAGGATTCTCTGTTTCACATTTGCAGCTGATGTTGTCAGAGAGAAATACAGCATGGCACCCAGCAACCTCGTGCCTCCCAGTTCAATTCTGGCTAAAGGATTTTGTTTTCGTCGATTTTCACGTGTGTAGGTATGCTGGTCTTGTTGTATTCCGGTCTTTTCCCGTGTAAGATTGAGATTGTCTTGGCAACGTTTCAGCAAGGTCTCACTCGCCATCTTCAGGCTGGTGTTTTCGACTTAAAGCGTGGTCAGACCACACTTTAAGCCGAAAACACCAGCCTGAAGATGGTGAGTGGGACCTTGCTGAAACATTGTTACAACTCAATGAAATGAGAAGGAAAAATCAGAAATCTCATTTTTTATTATTTTTCTGATCTGGGCTTTGCCAGCAAGGAAAAAAGAAGATAAACTTAATTTTATTCCTCTGCTCAGCTGTTGCTTTACACGTAGTCCTCGACTTATAACAAATCATTTAGTGACCGTTCAAAGTTACAGAAACACCAGAAGACCTTTTTCACACTTAGTGGACCACGTCCGCTAGCATGGCGATATCAAGGGATTACAATTCAGTACGCCTGCCAACTGACTCGTATTTATAATCGCAGGATGACAGTGGTCCGCGTGAGTGGTGAGTGAGTGTGATGTGTGTGAGCTCATGTGAACCGCTTTATTGCGACCTTACTGACCCGCCACGCCCACTGGGGAAACCTGACACCCCGTTTGCCGCCATTAGACGCTCACATTAACACACGGCAATGCATTCACAACAGCTGTGGCGAAGGCAAGGTCGTTAAAACGGGTTTTGAAACTCACTCCTCCGCCACTTATGGCCCACAGAAATGTTGGACCTCCGTTGTGGTCGTAAGCCGAGGACTGGGTTTCTGTCCCAATCTCGTGACTGGCATCCACGATCCCGATAGGAAAAAGAAAATGATTGTTACTAGTAATTGACAGGTCCGGTTAAAATGCAAGTGGCAGGAGAAAGAATCAAAATAAATCAGCAGCCTTCGGAAGAGACCGAAAATGCCTGCAGAAAATCTAGTTCCTAATAAAGGAGGAAGGGGCTGCCTTGATCCCTGTGGGGTGCTTTTTTTGGGGGGGGGCTGTTCAGGAAGTTCAGGGCTGCCTTTGGAAAGCAGAGATTTAGAAAACAGCAGAGTAATAAGGGAAGCCAAGTTATTCCAATCCAGCCATCGGCCTCTGGCCAGCCAAGAGGAAGGAAAAGTGCCTGGAACAAATCAGAGAAAGAAGAAGAAAGGGAGGGAGGGAGGGAGGGAGGGAGGAAGCAGAGGTGGGTTGGCTGAACCAGTAATGTGGCAGTGAGTTCCTGCGCAAGCACTAGCAAACTGGTAGTAAACTGGTTAGCAGCCCACTACTGAGGGGAGGAGGAGGGAGAGTAAAGAGTGGGGGAAGGTGGGAGAGAGAAAGAGGTGGAAGGAGAAGGAGAGACAGAGGAAAGGTGGAAGAGAGAGGGAGAGGGAAAAAGAGATTGGGAGAGGGAGGGAGGGAGGATGAAAATAGGGATGGAGAGGGAGAGAGATGAGATGGAAAGAGAGAGAGACAGAGATAGAGGAAAGGTGGGGAGGGACGAAGAGAGGGGAAGGAAGATGAGAGTAGGAATCCTCGCCAGAGTGTTGGCAGGCAGTCAGAGAAAGGGGAGGGAGGGAGGAAAGGGAAGGAAGAGAAGGAGAGAAACAGAAGAGAGGGAGGGAGGGAGGGAGGGAGGAGAGAAGAAAGTGGGAGGGGGAAAGGAAAGAAACAAGGAAGAGGAGAGATGGAGAAGAGGAAGGAAAAATGAAGAGGGATAAGGAGAGAGAAAGGAGAGGGAGGGGAAGGACAAAAGAAAAGGAGTGGATGGGAGAAAAATGGAAGGAAGGCAGAAAAGAGATACGAGAGAAGGAAGAAGAAAGAGAAGAAGGAGCAAGAAAGAGAGAGAGCAATCGAAAGAGTGGGATCAGGGATGAAATGTTAGCCAGTTCGCCCCAACCGATAGTAAAAAAAAAAATGCTTAAAAAAGAAAAAAAAAGGTTCCAACGATCAGCTGTGCAACAATCAGCTGTGCCTGATTGTCTGTGAGGTTCCTGCTTTGTTCGCATATAATAGGCCATTATTGGCTGCTGAAGTCCCAGCTGCTTTTACGTTGTGTGTGAGTCAGTTGTGCAGCCATGGCCACCTGGTCATATGACCAGCAAATCAGGCCCAATCCCGATCACATGACCACCAAGTCATGCCCACTAAGCCACACCCACAGAGCCAATAGGGGAAATTTTTGAATTTCACGACTGGATAGGATTGGGGGGAAAAGGAAGACTTAGGGATGAAGGAAAGGAGGAAGGAAAGGAGGGAAAGGAAGGAAGAGAGAAGGAAGGAAGGAAGCTAGCTAGCCAATCACCTGGTATTTATTTATAGGGGGTCAATGTCCGGACCAAACATAATTTCTAAAGTTGGATTTTTTCCCTTACCAGAGGGAGTACTAATGGAGTACTGTGAAACCATTACCATGGCAACTCCACTGCGCTGCACAGTAAAAGCCATTTTAAAGCACAACAGGCTGTATTTTAACAGGATACACATCCTCCTCCTTTTTTTCCTCCTCCGCCACCTCCTCCTTCATCTCCTTCCTCCATCGCACTCTCCCTCCTCCCTCCTATCCCCTTCCTGCCTCCATCCTCCCCTTCTTTTTTTCCTCCCTCACCATCTCCTACCTCCCCATCTTCCCTACCCGCCTCCTCTTTTTTCCTCCTCCTCCTATATCTCTCTCCTCCCTCCTCTCCACACCTTCTCCTCTTCCTCTCCATCCCTCTCTCCTCATTTTTTTTCCTCCTCTCCTCCCTCCCTCCTCTCCTCCTCCTCCTCCTCCTTCTCCTCTCCTGCCTCCATCTCCTTCTCCTCCACCTTCCTCCTCCTCTATGTTCCCTTTCAATATTGTAAGGTTTTCGGTGTCACCAGAATTGAAAGCTACCTTGATATTAGACCTTGGTGGTTGTCATTGTTTTCTCTCTGGATGAGGACCGCAGAGGTGAATGATTCAGAAATTGGTACTGGGTCTGATCTGACAGGAGTGCAACATTTGTGTGTTTGTGTGTGTGGGAATATTCTGTATTCTTCCATGTTCAGTGGAAGTTGATCCCAGAGTCTGCCAAGAACTTGGGCGGAAGATATGTGGTTTTGTCCCCAAAAGTAGGAGAAAGGGAATATAGAGGAGGAGGAGGGGGGGGAGAAGGATGGAAGAGGAGGAGGAGGAGGAGGAGGAGGAGGGAAGAGGAGGAGGAGCTGGGTGGAAGAGGAATAAGAGGAGGAAGAGGAGGATGGAAGAGGAAGAGGAGGATGAAAGGAAGAGGAGAAGAGGAGGAGGAGGTAGAGGAGGGGGATGGAAGAGGAGGAGGGTGAAAAGAAGAGGAGAAGAAGAGGAGGAGGTAGAGGAGGTGGATGGAAGAGGAGGAGGAGGAGGAGGAAGAGGAGGAGGAGGAGGAGGAGGAGGAGGAGGAATATAGACCAGGGGAAGATAAATAAGAAGGAGATGAAGGAGTTGGAGAACATAATGTTGGAAGAAACATCCTTCTGGCTTCAGTTCCAAGTGGGGAAAAGACCTGGAAAACATGGAAAGCCTGCTTGGAAAAGATGAGGTTTTTAATGGTGGACAGGACCACATGGCTTGAGCTCCTGAACAGAAAAGGGGGATCAGATGCTTCCAGATGTTGGGTGAAGAAGAAAAGAGACCAAGATCCTGAAAGTCCCTGGTTTTATGCCCTCTCTGGCCTTTGATCTTGATCCTGTATTCTGATTGGTTGTCAGACTCCCATGGGCCATGCAGGGGCAACTTTGTAGGTCTATGTTTTGCTAGGGCCCAGGCTATGGTTTGAGCCCTTGCTTGACGGGTGAGGGCCTGGTGGGGGGTGATGATGTAATGGAAAGGGGCTTTGGGAGTTCCTCCTATAGGTCTTGCGCCGGAAGAGGAGGGTGATAGATCTCTGGTGACGGTAGAATCAGGCAGAACGGGCGCCCCAGCACTTATTAGGGGCCACATTGACAAAAGGTGGGAGATGTTTCTTCGCTCCCTGTTTAGGGGGAAATATACTTGTGCCGTTGTTAATATGTTCCTCAGGATTATTTCATTTTTCCTACAATAATGAGAAGAAAGCCAAAGGAAGTGGGATGAGAGAAGGAGGAAGAATTAGACAAAGAAGAGGGAGAAAGAATCATGAGGAGAGGAGGGAAAGAGGAGGAGTTTCAAGAGGACCCTTCAATTGAAACTTTCCTTTAGAAGTTTAAAACCCCACCCCCTCTCCTAGGGAAGAATGAAATGAGTTTGACTCCCTCTTCTTTGTGTATGGAATACCCCTGAGATATTGGAATGACTGCTATCATGTCTCCCCTAGTCCTTCTTTCTCTTAAGCTAAACATACCCAGTTCCTGCTAACCGTTCTTCATATGTTTTAGTCTCCAGTCCCCTAATCATCTTGTTGCTCTTCTCTGCACTCTTTCTAGAGTCTCCACATCTTTTTTACATCGTGGTCGACCAGAACTGAATGCAAGTATTCCAAGTGTTGGCCTTACCAAGGCTATTATAAAGTGGTTATTAAACCCTTCCACGTGATCTTGATTCTATCCCTCTGCAGGGATCTGCTGCACACGGCTGCTTGGGCAGTCTCCTATTTAAATGGTTTGTCCATTAGGACTCAAAGATCCTTTCACAATTACTACTGTTGAGCAAGGTACCACCTATACTGTACCATCTTCATCAATGATTTAGATGAGGAAATAAATGGGTAACTTATCAAATTTGCTGATGACACCAAGCTGGCAGGAATAGCCAACACTCCAGAAGGCAGGCTAAAGATACAGAAGGATCTTGACAAACTTGAACATTGGGCACTTTCTAATAAAATGAAATTCAATGGTGAAAAGCGTAAGGTTCTACATTTACGCAACAAAAACAAAATGCACAGGTACAGTATAGGTGGTACCTTGCTCAATAGTAGTAACTGTGAAAGGGATCTTGGAGTCCTAGTGGACAACCATTTAAATAGGAGCCAGCCGTGTGCAGCAGCTGCCAAAAAAGCCAACACACTTCTAGGCTGCATTAACAGAATGTATTAAGTGAATTTCGCCCCATTTTACGACCTTTCTTGCCACAGATGTTAAGTGAATCTTTTCCCTTGGTAACTTAATAACACGGTTGTTAAGTGAATCTGGCTTCCCCCATTGACTTTATTTGCCATCACCCCGGCACACTGCGACCGTCATAAATATGAGTCAGTTGTCAAGTGCCTGAATTTTGAGTGCAAAACAGTCATAGGATACATTTTACAGTGCCGATGTAACTTCAAACAGTCACTAAATGAACTGTCGTAAGTCAAGGACTACCTGTAGATGACTTTTTGGTCCTTCCAATGCCACAATTCAAGGATTTGATGTGCGAAGTGCTCTCTCTCTCGGTCTTCTCTCATCTGTCTCACACTCTCTTCTGACTCTCTCCTCTCGCTGTCTCTTCGTCAGCATTAACAGAATGCTGTATCCAATAAGCTCGTGCAAATCTCTCACTTCTCCTCGTCTAACCTCTCTCATCTCTCTCTCTCTCGCTGATTTCTTTCTAGGCATATAACTCTGGGAACGCCTTGAGCAATTTCAACCCAAAACTTTTGGTATCCGCAGTATGGAGCGTTACTGTTGGTGTATGGCAGTTTCCCCTGGGTTACCAGCTAGGGGGCGCCCATACATGGTTCTGTGATTGGGTCCCTGGGCTTGGCAACCCGGCCATATAATAAAAGAGCTATCAAACAGGGACTCAGGGTTGGCCATAATGTGAGACACAGCGCTCTTAGTTGAAATGCGCAATTTGGCAACCTGTTGTTAGCAAATAATCGGTATTAGCGCATTAAGAGATCAGGCTTGGCCTCAGTCCTTCCCTCCAGCCCGAGTTTCTCCCAGATAGAAACACTTAATCTCTGGAAACAAATACTGTGGGGGCATACAGTGACCCGTGGAGTCAGATAGAGGCAGGTGAAGCACAACAGCCTCACCACTACTCATCATGAAAGAAAAAAAAGTAAAAGGAAAAAGCTGATGCTAGTTGCTGCCTCACCGTGGATGACTCTGCTTAACCTCACTGGTGCTCTCCCTCCCCAAGTGTAGTGACTTCCTCCCCAGGCCCCCATTCATTTCTCTCTCACACACACACAGCTGGATAAAACTATATAAAAATCTAGCCCAGCTTCACTGATTACAAGTTTTGAAAAGGCAACGTGGCTCCACCTGCAATCAAACTACACTTGGGGAGGGAGAGCACAAGCGAGCACCGAGGAGACCACAGGAAGAGGCAGGAAGCCAGGCAAAGAGCCATGCTGTAGTACACACACTTCCCCCCAGCCTCTTTCTTTTGGAAGGCTTGGATCGGCTCCCCTCCGGGTTCTCTGCCTCTCCTCTCACCCCAGCCTGCCAGCAGGAGGTGGTGGGTGGGCTTTATTGTGTTCCAGGCATTTCCCACCCAGACAGCAGGCTGCATTTGCAATGGTGGAGGTGTTTGGGAAAGGCAGCAGGGGAATGGGGGGGGGGATGGCAGAGGAGCTGCTTTCAAGCCACTGGAAAAGATATCCAATCCAACTTTTGTGTGTGGGGGGGGTTTGTTTGAGAGTGAGTGAGAGAGGGAAGGGGTAGGAGAGATAGTCCAATCCAACTTCTGTGTGTGTGTGTGTTTGAGAGAGGGGGAGGGAGGAAGGGAGAGAGGGAGGAAGGAGGGGAAGGAGAAGAAAAAGAAAAAGAAAAAAGGAGCAAAGGAGAAAAACAAATGCTGTCGCTTTAAATTGGAACTGAGCATGCCTGTCTGTGGAATTCTGGGAGTTGAAGTCAACAAGTCTAAAAATATTTGAAACCCAGCACTGTGTCAGTGCCTCACCAGTCATAAACCTCACCGCATGTCACTGTGTGGGGGGGTAAGACACGTGTGTTCTGTTAAGATACAGACTGTTGTGCCTTGAAACGGATTCTACCATACAGCCTTAAAATGGCTTCTACTGTACAGTGCTGTGGAGTTGCCATGGTGATGGCTTCACAGTACTCTACAAGGGGGTTCCCTCTGGTAAGGGTGGGGAGGGGGGGGGTGATATCCAACATTATAAATTGCGTCGACATTCATGGAAGGAGGGTTGAGATAAATAAATACCTGGGCAATGCTATCAGCTAAGTCCTTCAATAAATGAAAGAATGACGTTAACGCCTCTCCCCCACTCGTGTTTAATGACAGGGGAGAAAGAGCAGTAGAAGGAAAATACTCAGATATTATTCCTGCAGAGCGCAATGAAGAAGCAATTTTTCCAAGAGGCCTTTAATAATAATGGAGGTATCGCTCCGTCAATCAAATCTTGATTGCGGTCATAAACCAGCATGGAATAAAGATCAGAAAGGCTGTTGCAGTGAACCATAAATGGTTTTTGAACAATAGCAGAAGAAGCTATGACTAACATGTTTTTATTTATCTATTTATTATGAAATACGGAGTAGGGTGCAAAAGTTTGGCTGTCAGTATATTGACCCCCAAGGATTGATGGGGTCAGAGATGGCCAAGGGTAAAAAGGGGGTATCAATAAATGTCTGTAGGGTCAATACAAGAAGTCCTCGACTTGCGACCACAGCTGATCCCAAAACACATGTTGCTAAGCAAGACAGTTGTTAAGTGAGCTCTGCCCCATTTTCCTACCTTTCTGGCCGCAACTCTTAAGTCAATCACAGCAGTTGTTCTCCTACTAACACCATTGTTAAGCAAATCTGGCTTCCCCCATTGACTTGGCTAGTCAGGAGGTCGCAAAAGGGGATCGCGTGACCCCGGGACACTGCAACCGTCATAAGTACATGCCAGTTGCATGAATTTTGATCACGTGACCACGGGGTTATTGACGGTTATCAGTGTGACAAATGGTCCAAAGTCACTTTTTTCAGGGTCATTTCAACTTCGGTTGCCAAGTGAATGGTTGTAAGTTAAGGACCTACAGAATAATAAAAGTTGGAAGGGACCTTGGAGGTCTTCTAGTCCAACCCCCTGTTCAGGCTGGAAACTCTACACTGTTTCAGACAAATGGTTGTCCAATCTCTTCTTAAAAGTCTCCAGTGAAAATTTCTGGAGGCAAATCATTCCGCTTAGTTTCCATGCTGTTGTTAGTTGCAAAGTTGTGTCCGACCCATCGTGACTCCATGGACAACATTCCTATAGGCCTTCCTGTCCTCTCCCATCCTCTGGAGTCCATTGAAGCTCACGTCTACTGCTTCATTAATTCCATCCAGCCACCTCCTTCTCTGCCGTCCCCTTCTTCTTTTGCCCTCCATCACTCCCAGCATGAGGCTCTTCTCCAGGGAGTCCTTCCTTCTCATTAGGTGGCCAAAGTCTTTGAGTTTCCTCTTCAGGATCTGGCCTTCTAAAGAGCAGTCAGGGTTGATCTCCTCTAGGACTGACCGGTTGGATCGCCTTGCAGTTTCCATACTACTAGCTGTATTATAAAAACCCTTGGTAAACATTCCCAAAAGAAAAGGAAAAAAAAGATGAAAGTGCATACTTGGTTAGAAAAAATGTCACGACAGCATATAGATTGTAAGTCAGAATTAATTTTGTTAGGTTTAATGCTAGAAAAATGTGATAAAGGGAATGTATATTTGATATTGCATGTTTAACAGCAGCAAGAGTATTTGCACAACATTGGAAAAGCCAGGAAACACCCACGGAAGAAGATATAATTAAAAACATACATTGGACGGTGCAGAAATGGACAGGCTAACACTGAAGATAAAAGAAAAAGAAGAATATTTTCGAACTTGTTTTATCAATGGCTGGATACAAGAGGTAGAAATTAGGAATTTAATGAGTATTACTATGTATTACTATGTAAATGAAATGATTTGGGCAGTATTCTGTAATATATATATTACAGAAGACCATCCAGGCAGAAAAGTTTAGTCTCCCCTTATTTATTTATCAGCACAAATACAACACAAACATAGCAAAGGCAACATTAAAAATTAAAATATGGTTTTCTGCCTGGATGGTCTTCCGTAATGAGAAGGACAAAAAGGGGGAGTAGTGAGCTCCCTCCCATATTTGGGCATACCAGGGGTTGTAACACATACATACATACATACATACATACATACATACATACATACATACATATTTGTGTTACAACCCCTGGTATGCCCAAATATGGGAGGGAGCTCACTACTCCCCCTTTTTGTCCTTCTCATTACGGAAGACCAACCCCTGGTATGCCTAATATACTTATTTCCCTGGCTCAACTGATAAGGAAGAGAACCCGTGGCTTAGTGGTTAAGACTCCTGCCTAAGATATATACACCCCGGGTTCTAATCCCAGTAAGGGTATGGCTAGCTGATGAGAGCTAATTAGCTCGAAATAGATCTATCCTAGTCTCCCTTTATTTATTTATCAGTACAAATACAACATATATATATATATTGTGTGTGTGTGTGTGTGTTTTCGTAGATTTTCACGGGTGTAGGTATGCTGGTCTTGTTGTATTCAGATCTTTTCCTGTGTAAAATTGAGATTGTCTTGGGAATGTTTCGGCGAGGCCTCACTCGCCATCTTCAGCCTGGGTTTTGGGCTTAAAAGGTGGTTGGAGCTGCCGTCTTTCTATAAATCCTGGCGGGTGTGTGTGGAGTGCTGGCTTTGATTCAGTAAGTGGAATGATTGGTTGTGTGATTGTATCATGATTGGTAGATTGATGTTGGTTGGTGCTGGCTGTGTGTCCATTGTTGTTTTGTGTTGTAACGGCCTGGGTGGTGGGTGAGGCTTGTTTGTTGACTAGGGCTGGTTTCCAGATGTCTGGTAGGTGGGAGGTATCATCACATTTATTCATGTTGTGGGGGTGTTTCTTTATTTCGACGGCTTCCATAATTATTCTCTTGTTGAAGTGTTCAGTTTTGGAGATTAACCTGGTGCCTTCAAAATTAATTTCATGTCCTGTAGCTTTAAGGTGCTGGAAAAGGGAAGACATTTTTTTTCTTTTTTTCTTACTGTGTTCTTGTGTTCTGCGATGCGTGCATTTATTCTGCTGTTCGTTTGTCCTATGTATGTTGCAGGGCAGATTTTGCATGGTAAAACTCCAGCCTGAAGATGGCAAGTGAGATCTCGCCGAAACGTTGTCAAGACAATCTCAATCTTACACAGGAAAAGACCCGAATACAACAAGACCAACGTATGTGTGTGTGTGTGTGTGTGTGTATGGAAATATGTATGTATGTATGTATATATGTATGTATGTATGTATGTATGTATGTATGTATATGTATATGTATATGTATATGTATAATTTTTGCTGATAAATAAATGAAGGGAGATTAGTATAGATCTATTTCAAGCTATTTAGTTCTCATCAGCTAGCCATACCCTTGCTGAAATTCAAACTAGGGTACTTTTTTTACATATTATGCAATTATATTAACCTCTAAGCCACAAGGTCTCCTCCCTTATCAGCTGAGCCAGGGGAATGATTAAGTGATTTTTCTTTTGTCAAAACAAAAACACTATATATAAATCTGGGTCCACATTTTACCCACCTCAGAAGGCGGATGGAAGGCTGAGTCAACCTTGAACCTGGTGAGATTCAATCTGCCAAAGTGCTGGCAGCTGGTGATCAGCAGAAATAGTCTGCAGTACTGCACTCTAACCACTCTGCCACTCTTATTGTGGTGTGCTGTGCGGTCGTCAACTCCCTGAATTCCTGAGCTAGTCTGCTAGCTGAGGAATTCTGGGAGTTGAAGTCCCTGCATGCTGGCTAGGGAATTCTTGAATCTCATTGCATGCTGGCTGAGGAATTTGGGGAGTGGGTCCATGCAAGGCCGTGAGGGAATGCTGGGAGCTGAAATCCAGACATCTCCAAGCTACCAAGGTTGTGAAACGCGGGTAAAAATGATACGGGGATCAGATGCACCCGATGTTCTTTCTTTAAGTAATCCTCGCGTTACAACAGTTCCAAAGTTACAACGGCTCATGAAAAAAGTGACATGTTCATTTTTATGACTGTTATAGTGTTGGAAGAAATGTCCTTCTGGGTTCAGTTCCAAGTGGGGAAAAAGACACTGGAAACACGGAGGCTGCTTGGAAAGATGGTTTTAATGGTGGACAGGATCCCATGGCTTGAGCTCCTGAACAGAAAAGGGGGATCAATGCTTCCAGATGTTGGGTGAAGAAGAAAAAGAGGCAGAGATGCTGAAAGTCCCTGGTGTTATGCCCTCTATGTTTAGCCCCACCTCTCTGTTTCCTGTTCCTGTGTAAGAAATGCATTCTGATTGGTTGTCAGACTCCCATAGGGCCATGCAGGGGCTACTCTCTAGGCTGTGCTTTGAGTCCAAGTTTGGTTGAGTTCCCAGATGTCATTTGGTGAGTTTCTGTGGAAGGTGAATCCTATCTTTGTTATGTAGAGTAAACTAGTTCAGGACCCCTAATGGTGGGGGCTATTAAGTCTGTTTCCTGCCTAAAAACATGTTTTTCTATTTCTGAGCCAGAGAAATATAATATTCTGCCTTTTCAATATTTCTCTTTTTTTTTCAAGGAGAGGGATGGGTGCTAACTTCCTACAATAGCATTCCCATAGTCAAGTGACTGGATGCCTGACTTAGATTTATGACAGTTGCCGAATCCTGGGGTCATGTAATCCCTTTTTCTGACAAGCAAAGTCAAGGGGGAAGCCGGGTTCACTTAACAACCGGGTGCCTAATTTAACAACTGCAGGAGTTCACTTAACAATGCTAGCAAGAAAAGGTCGTAAAACTCACTTAGCAAATCGCACACCACTATCACTTATGTCCCTCCATTGTGGTTTGCACTATGACGGTCGAGCCCGAAAACCTGTGCTTTCCCCGAGGCGAGTGCGCAGGAGAAACCGCGACGGGGATATCTCACTCTCATTTCGGCATGACTGTGTACAAAAACATGTTTTCAACCAAGAGATCGCGCTGAGTTTAACCAACAAACCACAGGTACCCCTCTTGTTACTGCATTACTCTGGTGCATCTTTCCAAGACCTCATCAAGTGGGATACCCGTGAGCCACACGGCAGTGATACCAATAACACATCAAGTCTACTTTGCCTCCCACACACATCACTCCAATTGCCACTTTGTGCGCTACCCAATCCTCAGTGAAGTGGGACTAGAAGCATCTGGACTCTATGTGGATATCTTTGTTACAGGCAAAGCGAGCCGTTCACACATATTCAGCTGGCAAAGATCAAACTTCTGACACAAAAACAGAAAATAAGGAGGGGAACAAGGGACAAGCCGCCTGGGAAAATGCCAAGGGAAAACATCAAAAAGCCGTCAAAAAGTGAAAGTTATAACAATATATTGGACCAGGTCCATGTGATTGCCCGGGAAAATACGGCATCCTTCAACACCGTCATCCTCCCAGGAGAAATGCGAGCACAGACAGTGCTCAATGAGCTAGTCACAGGCAGGATAGACAAGAACTATCATGGCTTTCAAAAATCTAAGGGGCATCCCCCCAACCATGAGCGCGCCACACATACAAACCTCGAACCGAGCGCGCACTTTATACATGTGGCCCTGTTGATGAAAAAATAGGATTCAGCAACTAGATGATGAACAGATGATGATGATATGAAGAAAGCGGAGGAGGTAGGAGAGGAGGAGGAGTGGTGGAGGGGAGGGGAAGAGGAAGAAGAAGTAGAAGAGGAGGAGGGAAGGGGAAAGAAGAAGAAGAAGGAAGAAGAAGAGGCAGGAGGGGAGGAGGGGAAGAGGAAAAAAAGAAGGAAGAAGAGAGGGGGAGGGCGGAGAGAAAGAAGAAGAAGAGGAAGAAGAGGAGCGAGGAAGAGAAAAAGAAGGAAGAAGAGGAGGAAGAAGAGGAAAAAAGAAGAGGAGGGGGAGGAGGAGGAAGAAGAAGAAGAGGAAGAAGAGGAGGAGGAAGAGGAAAAAGAAGGAAGAAGAGGAGGAAGAAGAGGAAAAAGAAGAGGAGGAGGAGGAGGGGAGGAGGAGGAAGAAGTAGAAGAGGAAGAAGAGGAGGAAGAGGAAAAAGAAGGAAGAAGAGGAAAAAGAAGAGGAGGAGGAGGGGAGGAGGAGGAAGAAGTAGAAGAGGAAGAAGAGGAAGAGGAAGAAGAAGAAGAAGAAGAAGAAGAAGAAGAAGAAGAAGAAGAAGAAGAAGAAGAAGAAGAAGAAGAAGAAGAAGAAGAAGAAGAAGAAGAAGAAGAAGAAGAAAAGATCTTCAAGACGTGCACCAGCACAATTTGAGAACAAAATTGTGATTATTTTACGGTAGTAGTCCCTCCCCACTTTAAACCAAAGAAGCTTAGATAGACAACAGTCGTTAACTGAACAATACAGGTGGTCCTCAATTTATAAATGTTTATTGAATGACAGTTTTGAAGTTGCGATGCTCCAATAGAAAATGACTTGCAAGTTGCAACCAATTCATCCCCAAAGTTAGGATTGTCACAATGCCTTTGAGGCCATGCAATTGTGGTCATTCGGACCCCATTTATGATGGTTGTAGAGGGTCCTACAAGCAAAGTCAAGGGGAGAAGCCAGATTCGCTTAACGACTGCAATGCACTTAGCAGCTGTGTGATTCAGCTAATGACCGTGGAAAAATGGCTGCAAAATCAGGCCCAGTCACATGATGACTCACTTAATGAGCGCATGGACTTGGGATGGAAATTCATCTCCCAATTGTGGTCATAAGTTGAGGACTACTTGTTGGGAACTACGGTTCATCATCTGAGTAACGATCAAGCGTAAAAAATAGAAAAAGGCAGGGCGAACATTTCTAGACATTTTCATCCCTTCTGGTGATGTTTCCATCACTGGGATCTTCAAGAAGAGATTGGACAACTATCTGAAATAGTATAGGGTTTCCTGTTTGAGCCGGGGGTTGGACTAGATGACCTCCAAGGTGTCTTCCAACTTTATTATTCTGAGGCCCTTGGGGATGCCTTCAAAATATTTCAGAAATAAAATGCTTTCTCCAGCTGGAAAACAAAATGTTCTCCATCCCCAAATTATTTTGTCTTTCACTACCACTCTTAATTTGTCCATACCTGGACTCATCTCCTTAATTAATCCATGGAGGGAAAATGCACATTCCACACCCACACCCACACCCACAGTTGTGACACGTTTCTTCGTTATACAAAAGAAAATGCATTTGATACTTATGGTTTTCTGGGAAAAGTCTGGGAAAAAGTTCAAGAGGTTAAGTTGTGTGGGCTTCCCCCACTGTGTTTGATCGGTCTGTCTGTTTATCTATCTATCTATCTATCATCTATCTATCTATCTATCTATCTATCTATCTATCTATCTATCTATCTATCTATCTATCTATCTATCATCTATCTATCTATCTCTATCTATCTATCTATCTATCTATCTATCTATCATTTATCTATCTATCTATCTATCTATCTATCTATCTATCTATCTATCTATCTATCTATCTATTTTTCTATCTATGTATCTATTATCTCTATATATCTATCTTTTTGTCTAGAAAACAATTGATCCATCCCTCATATTTATCATCTATCTGTCCATCCATTGAAGTATCAATACATCCATTCATTCAACTTGCTCTCTCCATCTATCTGTCTAGAGAGTTATTCACCCATCCATCCATTCATCCATCCATCCATCTATTTTGCACACTCATCTTTCTCTCCCCTTCTGTTTTTTTCTCTTCCTCGCTCATCTGTCTAGAGAGATAACCATCTATCACTCTCTTATATTAATTATCTATCTATCCATCTGCCCATCCATTCATCCATCTTATGCTCTCTCCTCTCCTTCCTTCCTTTCATCCATCCATTGATCCATCCATATCTAGCTAGGTAACTAGCTAGCTATCCATCCATCCATTCATCCGTCTGTCCATTCATCCATCTTACACCCTCTCCTCTCCCTCCCTCCCTCCATATATCTGTCTGTCTAGAGAGCCATCCATCCAACAACCCAGCCATCATATATTTAGCATCTGTCTACATCTGTCCATCCATCCATCCACCCACTCATCCATCTTTCTGTCATTCTTTCTATTCATATGCATGCACAGAATATCTGTATTAGTATTTCTCAACCTCCAGAAATTTGAAGATGGGTGCACTTGAGCCCCCAGAATTTCCCAACTAGTCTGCGAAGGTTGAGAAGTACTGTGCTGATCTTTCTCTCTTTGCCTCTGTCTGTCTGTCTCTCTCTCTTCCTATCTGTCTTTCTTTCAATATTTATCCATCATTCTTTCTCTATTTTGCCACTTTTTCTATGATTTTTTCTCTGTCTCTCTCCCTCCCCCTCTCTCTGTCTCTTTCTCTTTGTGTCTCTCTGCATGTCTCTCTCTGTGTGTGTGTGTCTGTCTGTCTCTCTGTGTGTCTGTCTCTGTGTGTGTGTGTGTGTGTGTGTCTCTGTCTCTCTCTCTCTCTCTCTCTCTCCGTGTCTCTCTGTCTCTCTGTCTCTCTCTTCCTATGTCTTTCTTTCAATATCTATCCATCATTCTTTATTTTGCCACTTTCTCTCCCTCCCTCTCTCTGTATCTCCATTTTAGCTTTCTTTGTAACTCACCTCTCTATTCCTCTCTCTCTCTCTCTTTCTTTCAATATCTATCCATCATTCTTTATTTTATGCCTCTCTCTCCCCCCCTCCATTTTATTTTTCTTTGTCACTCATCTCTCTCTCTCTTTCTTCCTGTCTTTCTTTCAATATCTATCCATCATTCTTTTTTTTATCCCTCCCCCTCTCTCTCCATTTTATTTTTCTTTGTCACTCATCTCTCTCGTGGATGCTTTTTTCACGCTCTGTATAGCCATCTATCTGCCTCCGGAGAGAGACAGCCAGCCAAAGGAGCAGTAGCAATATCCCAGGTGCATACCCCAAATCTGAAAGGCAGGAAATAGATTCCAGAGGAAAACGCTCCCCTCCCTTTTTTTGTCACTAGGCAACTGCAGCTCAGGGACCATCCCAAAATCATTTGCCCAGCTGTTTTCAGGCGTGTGATGCACACCCTCCCTCCCCCAGACTGAAACCCAGCCAAATTTCAGAATAACAGGGTGGGAAGGGTCCTGGGAGGTCTTCTAGTCCAACCCCCTGTTCAAGCAGAAAAACCTAAACCATTTCAGACAAACAGTTGCCCAATCTCTTCTTAAAACCCACAACTTCTAGAGGGGGGGGGGGCCTTCCGCTGATGAATTGTTCTCAATGTCTCCTTAGTTCCATTTTGATTCATTGTAGGTTGACTTCCTAGCCGAGGGGTCAGTTCACGTCGTCTGGAAAGAATGGTCCAATTTTCCAGAATATCGCTCAGAATAAAAGATGCCGGCCTCTGTCATGCATTAAAACTCATAACCTGCCCTGAAACCAATGGTGTGTTGTGCAATTCAATGAAAGCAGGAATTGCACGATTTGGCTCAACCAAGCCAGGAGCCATGAAAACGAATTGAAGAGAAGAATCAAGCCAATCAGTATCCTAGGCCCTAGGGCAGGGGTGTCCAAACTTGGGAACTTTAAGACTTGTGGACTTCAACTCCCAGAATTCCCCAGCCAGCATGGCTGGCTGGGAATTCTGGGAGTTGAAGTCCACAAGTCTTAAAGTTCCCAAGTTTGGACACCCCTGCCCTAGGCAGAGATAAACCCTACCTTCTTGGTGGATCAGGGTTTAACAAGCACAAAGCACAGCTGTTTTGGGACTTCAATGAGCTTGCAATCTGTTCTGTTAGCTCCAAGACCTGATTTTGCAAAGTTAGACCCGTCCGCTTCTTTTCAGGTGGATAACAAGGATGGTTGTTTATTTATTCAGCTATTTTATTTATTTATATCCCCGCCTTTCGTTGCTTTTATGAACAACTCGAGGCAGAGAAAACACACATATTCTTTCCTCCTTCCAATTTTCCCCACTACAACAATGTTGTGAGGTGGGTGTGGCTGAGAGAGAGGGGGGGGACTGGCCCAAAGTCTCCCAGCTGCAGAGGTGGGTTTCTATTGGTTTGCACCCGTTCAGGTGAAGTGGTAGTGGTATTTTGGGCTGGGTCGCAGAACTGGCAGTGACCCAGGCTGGCCATGCCCTCCAAACTGGTTCCCTGGAGTATTTGTTTTCATGTTCTGTACATATGCAGAACAATTTATAGTCAACTGTGCACACACACTGAAGCACAAAGTGCGAACGAAGTGAACCAGCAACAATGCTGACAGCAACTCACCCGTGCCGGCTTTCTTGTCCATGGCGGGACTAGAACTCTCGGCCTCCTGGTGATCGGCCCAAAGTCGCTGAACTTAGCTTTTATGTCTAAGGTGAGACTAGAACTCACAATCTCTTGGTGATCGGCCCAAAGTCACCCAACTGGCTTTCATGCCTAAGGCGGGATTAGAACTCACTGTCTCCTGGTGATCGGGCCAAAGTCACCCAGCTGGTTTCCCAGGAATAAAATGCTTCTTGTTCCACTGATTAATTGTCCTCACTGTTGGAAGTTTCTCCTTAGTTCTAAGTTGCTTCTCTCCTTGATTAGTTTCCATTGCTTCTTGTTCTGCTTTCTGGTGCTTTAGAGAATAGGAATGCTCCTTTTCTTTGTGATAACCCCTGAGATATTGGAACAATGCTCTCATATCACCTACTTCTACTTTTCTCTACACTAGCCGGTCTAGACTTACCTGGACATAAAACTTGCAAGTCTGAAAGTACGTATCTCCCACCGTCTCTTTTGCAGCCTGAGAGCTTAAAGAGGATTTAAGTCTCTTTCTCTGCCTGTTATGCAGCTGATGGATATGCCTGCTCTTTTCTAATCCTCCCCTAAGCAGGATCTATTTCCCTCTGCCTCCAAGAGTTGTTCCAGCCTACCTGCTTGTATCTGAATAGAACATAGCTAGGTTCCAGGTTGGAATAGATCTGCATTTGTGGAGTCCTTGGTGCTTCCTGAACTTGGTGGTTTTCTCACAAATGTCTCATGCCCCTGTTAGAGAACAGAATCAGTGCTAGAAGGAAGTGGGGTTTATGGAAACAATGAGGAGGTGGTGGTGGTGGTGGTGGTGGTGGTGGTGGTGGTGGTGGTGGTGGTGGTGGTGGGAGGAGGAGGAGGAAGCGGAGGAGGAGAGAGGAGGAGGAGGAGGAGGAGGAGGAGGAGGAGGAGGAGGAGGAGGAGGAGGAATAATAGATAGATCAGCAAAAGATAAACAAGGAGGACGAGGAGAGAGAGAAGGAGGAGGAGGAGGAGAAAAAAAAGGAGAAGGAGGAAGACTAGATAGACTAGCAAAAGATAAACAAGAAGGAGGAGAAGGACAGAGAGAGGAGGAGAAAGAAAAAGAAGGGAGAGGAGAAAAAGAAAGAGAAGAAGCAGGGGAAGATGATGATGGAGGAGGAGGAGGAGGAGGAATAATAGATAGACCAGCAAAAGATAAACAAGAAGGGGGAGAAGGAGAGAGAGAGAAGGAGGATGAGGAGAAGAAGAAGAAGAAAGGAGGAGGTACAGGAGAAGTAGCAGGGGGAGGAGGAGGAGGAGAAAAAGGAGGAGGAGGAGGAATAGATAGACCAGCAAAAGATAAACAAGAAGGAGGAGAAGGAGAGAGTGAGAAGGAGGAGAAGAAGAAGAAAGGAGAGATACAGGAGAAGTAGCAGGGGGAGGAGGGGGAGGAGAAAAAAGGAGGAGGAGGAGGAGGAAGAATAGATAGACTAGCAAAAGATAAACAAGAAGGAGAAGGACAGAGAGAGGAACGAGAAGAAAAAGACAGGGGAGGAGGAGAAGAGGAGGAGGTGAAAGAGAAGAAACGGGAAGATGATGATGGAGGAGACGGAGGAGGAATAGATAGACCAGCAAAAGATAAGCAAGAAGGAGGAGAAATTGAGAGACGAGAGAAGGGAGGAGGAGGAGGAGGAGCGAGGAGGTAAGGAAGGCAGGAAGGAGGAGAGACGAGGGAGGAGGAGGAGGAGAAGAGAGAGAGAAGAAGACCGACGAAGAAGAAGACGAAAGATAGACAGACGAAGAAGTAAGAAGAGAAGAAAGAAGAAGAAGTAGTAAGAAGAAGAAGAAGATGAAGAAGAAAGGAGGCTACCGGCGATGAAGTAGACAGGTCTGGGCAGGAGGAAGAAAGGAGGAGGACGGATCAGAGGGAAGAAGATGCATCGGAGCGAGGAGGAGGTATCGACAGACCAGACAAAATGATTACACCAAGAGAAGATAGGAGAGAGAGGAAAGGAGGAGAAGGAGAAGTAGGAGTGGAAAGGAGGAGGTCCAGGAGGAAGAAATAGCGAGAGGGGAGGAGGAGGAGTCAGAAGGGAAGGAAGATGCAGCAGGAGGCGAGGACAACAATTGTGGACAGTTCCTTACCGCTAGCGAGCATCTTAGCACACTCAGTGGTTTTCCTTGTACCACACATGTCATATACTCCGATACTAAACCATGAGGCATCAACCAAGAGCACATCAGGACGTTTATCATATCCAATCTTTAATTGTAAAGCCTAGGACTCTTGCAGAAGTCTGTGAAAGGCACCAAAAACTTCCCTACACCGGTCTCTTTTCACAGTTCAGCTGAGTAGTTAAGAAGGATGTTTTGTGACACTTCGTTGGGTGCCAGCAATGAACTCACAATAGCCTGTGATGGCAAACCTATGTGGCAGCAGACTCTCTCCGCTCCGTCTCCCCAGCTCCAGCCTACTCCACCGTAGCATGCATCGTGCGAGCCTCTTTGCCTCAGCCAGGCTGATTTGCCAGGTCTTTGCCCGGCAGGCATGGCCCCCCGGTGGGGGGGGGGGGGGGGGGGGGTTACGCACGCAAAAGTGTGGGGGGGGGGGGGGGGGGGGAGGGCTGACGGTGCTGTGCGAGGATTGCGCGCATCTACATGCAAGGGGGTTCGGAAGGTGCAAGAGGTGCAGCTCCCACACCGCCAGGGCCTGTTTTTCCTCCCAGGAGGCTGGCATGGGGGCGCGCGGGCGTCAGTCATCGCGCTCTCACGCGAGTCCTGGGGCTGGGGGCAAGATGCAACGGTGATGGGATGCGGTTGCATGCCACATGAGCATTATGGGTGGCAACACGCCATCCCCTGGACAAAGTCATCTCTTACCTTAACACGTTCCCTGAGCAGCATCCTCTCCTCTCCCCCCTAGCTGCTCTTCCTCACCGCTCCTCCCCCTCCGCAATTGCCAAGGATCCACATCTCACTTACCCGTTACATACATTCATCCCTGTCCTTCTAAATCCCTCTTTTCCACAGTACCGTTTTTGCTTTTTTTTTTAAAGAAGAAATTGGCATTGATTTCCATCGGTTAGGAACTTGTTGAGGCTAAGCCAGGGTACGTGTAAATATTTAACGGGGTCTTAATGAGGGATGGGTGGCAATTATGGCAGAGATGATGGTGATTCTTCACAGAGCAGGATGGAGTGAGAATTAAAAATGGATTAAAAAAAAGGTCTCCTTGGAGGTTGAAGCCGGAAACTCATCAGTTGCGGGTGCTTTCATTTGGGTTCTGCCATGGAGGGGTGGGTGGGTGTGAACACGATGGTCCCTTCCAAATCTAGAGATCTATGAACCACAATTGGCAAGACTTCAGGGGATTCTTAGGTATTTGGCATCAGCTTTACCGAGAAGGGATTTGGTTATTAAAGAGCTCTGATCAGTGATAGGTAAATAATGGACCTTGTTCACGTCTGCAGTCTAACGAGAGAGAAAAACAGAGGGAAGACGAAAGGGGTGGAGAGAGGAGAGGAGAGAAGAAAAAGAGAGGAGGAGGAGAAAGTTGGGAGCGAAAAGACGAGGGAGGGAAGGGAGGGGTAAGAGGACGCATGAAGGAGAGATAGGATGACGGCGCTCGAGGGGGGAAGGAGGAAGGGGGGAAAGAGACTGAAAGAGAAAGGAAATGAGGGAGAGAAGGAAAGAGAGAGGGGTTCAGGGAGAGGGGAAAGAAAGAGAAAACGAGATAAAAGAAAGGAGACATAAGGAGTGGCGAAAGCGAAAGCGATAAGAGTAGAGAAAAGAGACAAGAGGGAGAGTAATGGAGGGAGGCGGAGCAGAGGGAGAGAGAGGAGAGAAAAGGGAAGGAGGAAGGAGAAGGGAGAGCAGAGAGACTGAAAGAGGGAGGAAGTGAGTGAGAGAAGGAAAGAGAAAGAGGTTCAGGGAGAGGGGAAAGGAGGGAGAGGGAAAGAAAGAGAAAAGGAGATAAAAGGAATGAGTGAGGGAGAAAGAAAGGGTAAGAAAGAGAAAGAGACAAGAATGGAAGGAGGGAGAGGGGAGAGAGAGAGAGAAAGGATGGGAGAGAGAGGGAAGGAAAGAGAAGGAGAGAGACTGAAAGAGGGAGGAAATGAGGGAGAGAAGGAGAGAGAGATTCTGGGAGAGTGGAAAGGAGGGAGAGAGAAAGAAAGAAAGAAAGAGAAAAGGAGATAAAAGAAATGAGAGAGGGAGAAAGAAAGTGAGTTGAGCAAATGAAAGAGGGCAGGAATGGAAGGCAGAGGGGAGGGTGAGAGAACACGAAGCGGGGTACGAGATGCGGAAGGACGGAAGGGGAAGGGAGGAGAGAGAGATTGAAAGAGGGAGGAAGTGAGGGTAGAGACAGGACACACGAGATGAGGTTTAGGGAGAGGGGGAAAGGAGGGGAAGTTGAGAGGGCAAAGCAAGAATGAGAGAAAGCGAGAAAAAATGGACATGAGAAGAGGGAGAAAGACAAACTAAAGAGAGGAATGGGAAGGAGGGGGGAGACAGCAGGGGGTCATGCGTGAGGGAGGGAGAGGAGGCAGTGACAAGGATGTTGAGCTTATAAGGATCATCCTTGAAAAAAGAGACTTTTTAAAGGAAAATGTTTAATGGCACCATCTTTTCTTGAGCTACTACAAATACTCAACTCCAGCCTACCATCCGCAAGAACCATTTCTGCTTCCTACTTTTCTCTCTTCACCCTCTTCACAAAATAATGCCATGAGATTGAAGAAAAAATACAATTAAGGTTGGCGGGCAGAAGAGGAACTTGTAAAAGGGAATATTTGTAGTTCATGGAAGGACTGTGGGGTCCTTGGTTCTCTCTGAGCTGGGTGGCTTTCTTGCAGACATTTCATGACCCACCTATGTAACAATATCAGTACTAGAAGGGAAGGTGTGTTTGTGGATAGGAAGAGGAGGAGGAGGAAGAGGAGGGAGGAAGGAAGGAAGGAAAGAAGGAAGGAAAGGATGTAGGGTCCTTGGTGCTCTCTGAACTTGGTTGTTTTATTGCAGACATTTCATGACCCAGCTAGGTAACATCATCAGTGCTAGAAGGGAGAGGAGGTTGGGGAGACGAGAAGGAGGGCTGTGAGGTCTTTGGTGCCCTCTGAGCTTGGTGGTATTCTTGCAGATATTTCATGACCCACCTATCAGTGCTGGAAGGGAAAGTGGGGTTGTGGAGCAGAGGAGGAGGAGGAGGAAAGGAGGAATGTGAGGGGAGAAAGTAGGAGGTGGAGAAAAAGAAGCAGGGGAAGAAGATGGAGAAGGAGAAGACGACAACTGTGAAGTCTTTGATGCTCTCTTAGCTTGGTTGCTTTCTTGGAGATGTTTCATGACATGATGATGTTCCCCAACTATGTAACATCATTGGGACTAGAAGGGAGAGGGGTTTGGGAGGAGGAGGAGGAGGAGGAGGACTGGGATGCCTTCTGAGCTTGGTGTTTTTCTTGCAGACATTTCATTACCAAACTAGGTAACATCATCAGTGCACAGAAGAGGAACTCCACACATAGAAGGAACATGTATCTGGTTGCATATCAGGGCACTTTATCAATGCTCAATGGAGCTTGCTTCCCCCTCACCCCAAAAAGAGAGGAAAAACAATGATGTGTCATTTAAGAATCCAGAGGCCATTTTACCCAACGTGTGTCTCTAAAGCCCCATCTTTGTCCCCAGCTGCCAGGCCCAAAATTTATTCCATCTTGTCAGTTTGTCTGTAGCAGAGCCGAACTATGCTATGACGGGGTCAGGTACATGATGCGCTCATGTTTTGTAGGAGGTCGCTTCCTCCCTTGCCCTCCTGCACAGCATGCCCTTATGGCGCAACACATCAATATTAAACTCCAAATGAAAAGTAAAGATTAAACTCACTTGTTGAAGGGAAGCATTTCACAATAGAGCTTGAAATTTATCTCAAATGGTATAGATAGGATAGATAGCACCTGCTTGAGCAAGCGGCTGGACTGAGCAGCGGTCACCAACTGGTGGCCCGCGAGAAAATTCTGGTGGTCCCGCAGAAAAATTATCTGCATTTTTTATATTGCACTAAATCAGGGGTCCTCAAACTACGGCCCCTGGGATGGATACGTGCAATGAACGCTTGTGTTGCTGCAGAGAGTCTCCCCCTTCGGGGGCTTTTTAGGGGGGGGCAGAGGGGGTCAGAAATTCCGACTTGGGGTCTGCTTTGGCCTCCTGGTGGGGGGCTTTGGGCGGAGGCTGGAGGGAAGAAGCACCGCTGGTGGTTAAGAGCCAGAGGGCCTCGTTCCACTGGGACTGCACCATGGCCTGGAACTGGCTGACCATCTCAGCCCACTGAGCCTCCAAGCGCTGGTACCTGGCCTTGCACTCCCGCAGGTCTCCCCTCTGCTTGGAAAGCCTATGCTCCTAGTCCTCAGTGAGGTGATTCTGCTGAGCCTCCTTCTCGGTCAGATCCAATTTGAACTGAGATGTTTTGCCAACTGTTTCTCCTGGTGGCTGCTTAGCTCCAGCCACTGATTCCTCTTGGGGCCCTAAGGAGCCCAGGTGGGGTGGAGAGGAGTCGTTGGGAGGGGAAGGGTGAGTAGAGGCCAGCAACGCGTCCATCGATGTGAGTGACATCAATTTGGCCACGCCCACTCAATCACATGACCGCTAAGCCATGCCTACCAGCCGATCATAAGACAGATAATATTAGCACTCTGCGGGATTTAAAATTATGAATTTAGTGGTCCCTGAGGTCCGAACGGCTGGTGACCCCTAGACTAGAAGACCTCCAAGTTCCCTTCCAACTCTTGCATTCCATGCTTTAAATGAGAGCTTGATTCACTGCTGAGTTAATGGCCCATTTCCCATAATGTCGTGAGTCATAAATTGTCCAATCTTAGTTTCAGCACTTGGTGTACGGAATCAGCCGTGTGCTTCCTGTGTGTCAGCCTGAGATCTAAAAGACTTCATAACCCTAGGGGAGGGGGGGGGAACTAAATTACATCATAAAAGACACAGAAGCAGGACTTCTCAAGCTTAGCAACTATAAAATGTGTGGACTTCAAGTCCCAGAATTCCCCAATCATCATCCACCTTAACTAATGCTATTTTGGGAATTCTAGGAGTTGACATCTATCCTCTTTGAAGCAGGCCAGTTGGGGAGATCTGGGAGTTGAAGCCCACCCACCTTATAGCAGGCTGGGAATTCTGGGAATTGAAGCCCACCCATCTTAAAATCTTTGGTAATACACTCAGCTGCCTGGAACCCACACTGTATATCAGACATTAACACAATTGAGCGAGTCCAGAGATATTTCACAAGAAGAAGAGTCCTCCGCTCCTCTGCTCGCAACAGAATCCCTTACGCCACCAGGCTTCAAAATTTGGGCTTAGACAACTTAGAACTACGCCGCCTTCGATCTGACCTGAGCATAATAAATAAAATTATCTATGACAAAGTCTTACCTGTCAACGACCTCTACAGCTTCAACCACAACAATACACGCGCACACAATAGATACAAACTCAAGGTAAACCGCTCCAAACCCAATTGCAGAAAATACGACTTCAGCAACAGAGTGGTCAACGCCTGGAATGCTCTACCTGACTCTGTGGATTCTTCCCCAAACTCCCCAAAACTTTAACCTCAGGCTGTCTACTGCTGACCTCACCCCATTGCTAAGAGGTCCGTAAAGGGGGCGTGCATAAGCGAACCAAAGTGCCTACCGTCCCTATTCTACTGTCCCCCATTTATTCGCATCCATTTCCTGTATTTATAATCATGTTTATATCCATTCGCTTACACATGCTTGACAAAAATAAAATAAAATCAAAATAAGTAAATAAAAGTTGTCCAGATTGAGAAAACACTGCATTAGGGCATGGGGAAGGCAGCCCTCCCTCACCTCTGTTTGAGGCACCTTCTCTACAGCTGCCTTGTCATTCAACAAAGCACGTTCGTGCATTGTTTCCGTTAAGCCCTATTGCATCCTGAACACGGAGTGCCAATCAGGCAATTGACGTTCTTGCTGTGTTGATGCAGCTTCCTCCACATCGGTGTGCCAGGTAAGTGCAGATGACATGCCGCCTATTAGGTGGCAATTTTTGGTAATCCATTGACATCATTGTTAACACGAGTGACAATTAGTTCACGCGATGGAAGGGTGGTGTGAACTAATTGCCACTCGTGTTAGACAGGAAGAAGGAAAAGATAGACAAGGAGAAATAGAAGATATAAGAGGGGGAAGAGGAGGAGGAGCAGGGGAAGCAGGAGGAGAAGTGGAGGAGGAGAGGGAGGGGGAAAGTAGGAGGTGGAGAAGAAGAAGCAGGGGAAGAAGATGGAGGAGTAGGAGGAGAAAAAGAAGGAGGAGGAGAGGGAGAAGGAGAAGAAGGATGGTGACTGTGGGGTCCTTGGTGCTCTCTTGGAGATGTTTCATGACATTATGATGTTCCCCAGCTATGTAACATCATCAGGATTAGAAGGGAGAGGGGTTTGGGAGGAGGAGGAGGAAGGAGAGGAAGAAGAGGAGGAGGAGGAGGGAGGGAGGAGTTGAAAGAGAAGGAGAAACAGGGAAAGGAGGAGGGGGGAAGAGGAGGAGGAGGCTGCTGAGCAGGAGGTTGGACTAGATGACCTTGAAGCCCCTTCCAACTCTGTTATTCTGAGAAGGAGAAGGAGACAGACAAGAGGGAGAAGGAGGACAAGAACGAGAAGTTAAAATAAGGTGGAAAAGAAGAACATAGAAAAGGAGGAGGTGGAAAGGAGGGAGTTTAATTTCCAACTTTTTTCAGAACAATAAAATAACAGTAAGGTTCGGTGCCAAACATTCTTTTTCAAGGAAAAAAAACGGACTTTCTTTCTTTTGAAGACGTTTCGCTTCTCATCCAAGAAGCTTCATCAGTTTGGAGTCAAAGGTGAATCAGTTAGAACTGGAAGAAGCTTCTTGGATAAGAAGCAAAATGCCTTCAAAGAAAAACCAAAAAAGTTCAGTTCCCTCTTTAAAAAGCACCTTTGGTCCAACCCTGATATTGGATGGCTGAGAATCTCCATAGATATTTAGTAAAATACAGATTGTTCTCAACTGACAGCTGACATTAGGATCACAAATTCCATTGCTAAGCAAGGCAGTTGTGAAGTTCGTTGCGCCTAGTTTTATGACCTTTCTTGCCACGGCTGTTAAGTGAGTCACTGCAGCTGTTAAGTGAGCCCAGCTTCCACTCACTGAGTCTGCTACCTATCTGGGAAAGTTGCAAAAACGGCGAGCACAAAACTCCAGGATCTCTCTGGTGTTTTTGTTAGAAATGATTCTGTCGCTCTCTAATAATCGAGTGGTCCTTTTTGGCAGGAAGAAGGAAGAAGGTGAAAAGTCCCTCGTTAGTATGGCAGAGAAGGTGAGAATACGAATTACTTCCTTTGGTAAATGAAATTAGAATAAAATTGGGTGTTTTTTTTTTTTCTTGTATGCCTCTGAAATCAGACAAATCAAGGGTTGGTTTCCAGAAAAAAAACTA
The DNA here is from genome assembly GCA_029891615.1 of Natrix natrix natrix. NCBI lineage: Eukaryota > Metazoa > Chordata > Lepidosauria > Squamata > Natricidae > Natrix > Natrix natrix. The sequence continues at coordinate 49,427 of JAKRSK010005035.1, read as the reverse complement.
CCACTGGGAAGAGATCTTGGACAAAGAACTGGCAGGTGGTTAGGTTTGGGGTTTTCTTTTTATTAAGGTTTAGATCATTTTATAAGGGAGAGAAGCTTCCTTCTCTACTGGTAGTCTTCAACTTACGACGGGGAGCTGTTCAAAGTTATGACAGACGCCCAAATGATACTGACATTTTCTGGGGGTTTTCTTGATTGTGCTTCTGCTAACAAGTTCTTCCCTGCAGGGATGTGTTTAATTTCAAATTTGAACCTTTGGAAATATTGGGCCCAACGAACTTGTAGGGGGGGATATACTGTTCGAGGTATGGACTGATCATAAAAACCTCGAAACTCTCCTTGCCCATCGGAAGTTATCCCCCCTACAAGTTCGTTGGGCCCAATATTTCCAAAGGTTCAAATTTGAAATTTGGGCAATGGAATGCGGCTTCCAGTTTTATTTCATCTGGCAAGAGAGAAGGGAGGGAGGGAGGGAGGGGGGAAGGATCAGGAGGAGGGCAGGAGGGAGGAAAAGAGGAAATGAAGGGAGGGAGGGAGGAAAGGAGGAAAGGACAGAGGGAGCAAAGGAGAGAGGGAGGGAAGGCAGGCAGGCAGAGGGAGAGAGGGGTGGAGGAAGGGTGGAGGGGAGGGAGGAAAAGAGGAAATGAAGGGAGGGAAGGAGGAAAGGACAAAGGGAGCAAAGGAGAGAGGGAGGGAAGGCAGAGGGAGGGAGGGATGGAGGAAGGGGGAGGGGAGGGAGGAAAAGAGGAAATGAAGGATGGGAGGGAGGGGGGAAGAAGGAAAGAAGGAATGGAGGAAAGAAGGAATGCAGGGAAGGATACAGGGAGCAAGGGAAGGAGGGAGGGAGGGAGGAAGTAAGACAGGCAGAGGAAAGAAGGAAGGAAGGAAGGATAAGGAGGAGGGCAGGAGAGAGGAAAAAAGGAGATGAAGGGAGGGGAGGGTGGGAGGGAAAGGAGGGAAGTAATCTTCCTGCAAATATTATATACAGGATACATTTATAAATCACCTTTTATAAGTTAGAAGCCTGAAGTCTTAATGGAAGCCTTATAGGTATAATCACCTTAATGGTGGCCATTGATTCAAAATACTTCAGAAGATGCAGAGGACACTTCCTGTCATTTCCTTTCTTTCGGAGGCCTTTCATTCCCTTCCTAAAACTGCAATCTCGTCTTCCATGGCCCCAATAGAAAGCTCTTGAACATTGCTCTGCTTCCCTTGGGTTTAATGACATAAAAGGCCATTTCTCTGCGTTTCCAGGGATGCGAGCTAGGTCAAAAACCCAATGCGGTCCTGAGCCACATTAACCAAGGGAGAGAATAATGTGAAGTGTTAGTGCAACTTTATAATGGCCACTCTAGGAATAATTGCATCCGGTTTTGGTTGCCACGAGATTCTAGGGCAGAGAAGAGCAACCAAGAGGATTAGGGGACTGGAAGCTAAAAAGTATGAAGAACGGTTGCAGGAACTGGGCATATCTAGTTTAATGAAAAGAAGGACTAGGAGAGACATGATAGCAGTCTTCCAATATCTCAGGGGTTGCCACAAAGAAGAGGGAGTCAAGCTGTTCTCCAAGGCACCTGAGGGCAGGACAAGAAGCAATGGGTGGAAACTAATCAAGGAGAGAAGCAACTTAGAACTGAGGAGAAATTTCCTGACAGTGAGAACAATTAATCAGTGGAACAGAAGTTGCCTCCAGAAGTTGTGAATGCCCCAACACTGGAAGTCTTTAAGAAGATGTTGGATAGCCATTTGTCTGAAACGGTATAGGGTTTCCTGTCTAAGCAGGGGGTTGGACTAGAAGACCTCCAAGGTCCCTTCCAACGCTGTTGTTCTGTCACCAAACTGAATTAGGTAACACAGCCATCTCACATGAGCTCTTGGACACTGAGTAACTAGAAAAATGCAAGCACAACGTAATTTGCTGCTCAACTTTGCTCACAATTCTTTGAAAGACGATGGGAATTCTCTCCCGTCCGTTGAAATCAGTTGGCATTGATGTAACTTCAACAGGAGTTTATATAACATGATGGCTCCTTTGTGGCATATTTTTCCACCCATTATGCAGCTTCCTCTCTTACACCACCACTAACACTAGCGTGGGAAGCCACTATACATAAAAACAGGGAGCAAACCCCACACTCCCCATCACACTGTTGCTGTTTCCTAGTTGGGTTATGAAACGTCTGCAAGAGAACCACCCAGCTGGGTGAGCACTGTGCTCAATCCTGAGCTACAAATACTTTCTTCTAGTAAAGGTCCCCCTTGCACATATGTGCTAGTCGTTTCTGACTCTAGGGGGCAGTGCTCATCTCTGTTTCAAAGCCGAAGAGCCAGCGCTGTCCAAAGACGTCTCCGTGGTCATGTGGCCGGCATGACTCAACACCAAGGATGCTAAGAACGCTATTCCCTTCCCACCAAAGGTGGCTCCTATTTTTTCTACTTGCATATTTTACGTGCTTTCGAACTGCTAGGTTGGCAGAAGCTGGGACAAGTCACAGGAGCTCACTCCGTTATGCAGCGCTAGGGATTCGAACCGCCAAACTGCCGACCTTTCTGATCGACAAGCTCAGCGTGTTAGCCACTGAGCCACCACGACCTATTTCTTTGTAAATAGGGCTGCCTGAATCTGAAATTTTGGCAAGCTGCAATTGATCGTAACCGAATCGAAACTGGGAGCGATTTCTCAGTTTTCGAAGAAGGAAAGAGCATAGCTACTCTTTTCAAGAAAAGGCCATTCAAAGAAATAAACTAGATAGCCTGATCAAAGCTTAAGAAAGCCGCTCTTGGCACCCCATCACAAAACCAGGAAGGATAACAATCTCTTCCTTCTGATGTTTGATTCTGGTGTAGCTTTTTTTTCTCCAGGGATGTCTCAAAAATAAATAGACAGAAAGCTGCATTTCCCACCCCAGCCCTCTCCAGCTTTGGGCTTGCAATCAAGAAAATTAGAGTCTGCTGTTGTTACTATAGTAATCTACACAACAGGCATAAAAGAAAATAGAAAAACCTTGCATTGCTGTCCCCCGACACAAAATCAAATACAATTTTACATAATTTGAGCCACTCAAGTTCTTTTGTTCCCCGGGGCTTTGAAATTCAAGGCTCTTCTAAGGAAAATAGGTGGGTTTTCTTGGCTCTTTTTTTTTCTCTCTCTCTCTCTTTACCTTCCTGGTTGTTTCTTTGTTTTTAAAAATACAAGGAAGGGTGCGGACAGTGATACAGGCGGTCCTCGACTTATGACCGTAATATTTTTGTTGCTAAGTGAAACAAGGGTGAAGTGAATGTTGACCCGTTTTTGCATTTTTTGTGCTATAGCCAATTGCACTAAAGTAAAGGTAATGTGTGTTAGCATTTAGCTAATATATGTGCTAATTGTTCCCGACTCTAGGGGGCGGTGCTCATCTCCGTTTCAAAGCCGAAGAGCCAGCGCTGTCCGAAGACGTCTCCATGGTTATGTGGCCAGCATGACTAAACACCGACGGCGCACAGAACGCTGTTACCTTCCCACCAAAGGTGGTTCCTATTTTTCTACTTGTATTTTTCCATGCAGAAAGGTCAGAGGTTCTGTGGTTCAAATCCCTAGCGCCGTGTAACGGAGTGAGCTCCCATTACTTGTGCCAGCTTCTGCCAACCTAGCAGTTTGAAAGCATGTAAAAATGCAAGTAGAAAAATAGGAACCACCTTTGGCGGGAAGGTAACAGCGTTCCGTGCGCCTTTGGTGTTTAGTCATGCTGGCCACATGACCAGGGAGGCGTCTTCGGACAGCGCTGGCTCTTCAGCTTTGAAACAGACATGAGCACCGCCCCCTAGAGTTGGGGATGACTAGCACCTATGTGCGAGGGGAACCTTTGTCTTATTTATGACAGTTGCAGTGTCCTGGGGTCAATGATTATCATTTGCAAACTTCCCAGGCAGCTTCCGACAAACAATGTCAAGGGGAGAAAGTCAGATCCGTTTAACAAGTGCTTGATTCACTTAACAACTGCAGAGCTTCGCTTAAGAACCCTGGCAAAAAAAATGGTCGCAAAATGAAGCACAACTGCCAATTGCCTGGCTTAGCAATGGGAATTTTGGGCTCCATTGTCGTTGAGAGTTGAGCATTTCCTGCATTCTCAGAATTGGGCTGACATGAAAGAAAAACTAGGACAAATTACAGTTAGGAAATTAGAGGGGTGGGGGGAGAAAGAGAGAGAGGAAAACTGAATGGCTAAGCTTGTTGAGGCTAAGAGCCCGTAATGTACTGTACTCTTTGCCTCCATCCAGGAGACAAAAATAATCACCACAGATTGGAGTTGGAAGGAGAAAGAAGAACCGAGAGAGGAAGGAAGCGGGGACAACCGGCAAGGGCAGGAGTCTCCCAACTTGGCAACTTTAAGACTGGTGGACTTCAACTCCCACAACTCCCCAGCAGGGTTGCAATGGTTATGGGAAGATTGAAGGAGAAAGCCCTAGGTGAGTGTCAAAATAATAGTCAACATCAACTCAATGGAACATAATTAATCCATCAATGAAAAAAAAACCCACCTCACTGAATTCCACAATACGGGGACAGATGGCTGGCTGGATGGCTGGATGGCTGGATGGCTGGATGATGATGGAGGAGGAGGAGGTAGAGGAGGAAGAAGAGAAGGGGGAGGGTAAGGAAGGGAGGAGGAGGAAGAAGAGGGGGAAGAGAAGAAAGAGTAAAGGAGGAAAAGGAGGAGGAAGAGAAGGAGGAAGAGAAGGAGGAGGTGAAGAGGAAGGGGAGGAGGAAGAGAAAGGCGGAGAAAGAAGAGGAGGAAGAGAAGAAAGAAGAGGAGTGGGGGAGGAGGAGGAGGAAGAGAAAGGAGGAGGAAGAGGAGAAGGAGGAAGAAGAGAAGGGGGTGGGGGAGGAGGGAAGGAGAAGGAAGAAGAGAAGGAAGAGAAGGAAGAGTAAAGGAGGAAGAAAAGGGAGAGGAAGAAAGAGGAGGAGGAGTGGAGGAGGAGAGGGAGGAGTGGGAGGAGGACAGGGAGGAGGAGGAGGAAGTAGTGATGGATCCCCCAGGATAGGGAAGTCCACAATTTTAAGGCTAACAAATTTGGGAGTCTCCACTGCTAGGTTATCAATAACTTAATGTTTTTGAAAGTTAGCCTTTGGGAGATGGGTGGACTTCAACTCCCAGAATTCCATAGACAGCCTCATTGCTTAATAGGTTGCAGAAACAACACCCCAGATTTTAATGTGGTTGTTTGGCCCATGATTGGTTTTCATGTTAGAAGCAGTCCTTGACTTACGACCACGATTGGCAGCCGAATCTCCCTTGCTAAGCAAGGTCATTCTTGAATGAGCCACGCCTGGTTTTACAAATCTCATCAAACTTTAAGTCACTGCCGTTCTTAAGTGAATCAGGTGGACATTAAGCGAATCCGGCTTCTCCCATTGACTTTGTTTATTGGAAGCTGGCTGGGAAGGTGGCAAATAGCAACCCCATGACCCCGGGATGCTGCCACCGTCATAAATATGAGTCAATTGCCAAGCATCCGAATTTTGATCCCGCGATCATGGAGATCAGTGTTTCTCAAACTTGGCGACGTTAAGTCCTGTGGACCTCAACTCCCAGAATCCCCCAGCCAGCATAGCTGGCTGGGGAATTCTGGGAGTTGAAGTCCACAGGACTTAAAGTCGCCAAGTTTGAGAAACACTGATGGAGAGGATCGTCATTGGTCGTAAGTGTGAGGACTGATTGTTGTCCCTTTTTCTACAGTGAGGTTGTGACTTGGAATGGCCGTGGAATGAATGGCTGTAAGTCGAGGACTGCCTGTGCTTCGTTTTTGCTCTCCCAGCTTGTTATTGTTTAAAATTAGAACAAAGGCTTGTAGGAGAACACAGTGAGAAAAACGCTGCAGAGCCATATATATATTTTCCTCCAAAAAAACAAATAAATGAAAAGCTTCCAACACACCGGATGATTCTCTGCAATTAATCAATGCCTTTTTAGCAAAATCCAGACATCTGTGATATTTTTAAACTGTACCCAGATATAGCCGTTCGCTAGTTCTCTTTCGCTCTGCTGTGGCATACCAGAGGCAAGCAAGCCACACAAATTCTCCAGAATTGGCTGTGCGCATTTAAGCAAAAACAACAACAACAACAACTGAAGTCTCCGTGGCTCGTTGGTTCTGCTGTTTAAAATTATAAATATTGTGGTTTTGAGCATGTGTGTGTGTGTGTGTGTGTGTCTGTTGGAGGTTTTGAAGCCTTGGCTGAAGCGACCCTGAATTTGACTTGAAAAATCTCTCTCGCTGAACCCTGGATTGGGTCCAAACGTATTAGGCTGCCTGGGGTTTTCCGAAGGGGCCTCTAAGGTCTGAGCATCATGAGTGAAAGAAGCTGGTGGCTTTTATTCGTGGTAGCACTGAAGAGGTTACCTACTTGGGTTATGAAACGTCTGCAAGAAAACCAGTAAGTTCAGAGGGAGGATCACGCAGACCTCCTCCTCTTCTTTTTTCTTCTCGTCTTTTTCTCCTCCACTTCTCCTCCTCCTCTTCTTTTTCTCCTCCTTTTCTCCTCCTCTTCCTTCTCCTCCTCTCCTCCTCCTCTTCTTCTTCTCCTCTTCTTTTTCTCCTCTTCTTCTTCACCTCTTCCTCCTCTTCTTTTTCTTCTTCCTCCTCTCCTCCTCCTCCTCCTCCTCCTCCTCCTCCTCTCCACAAACTCCACTCCCTTCTAGCATAGATGATATTCCTGAAATGCCTGCAAGAAAACAGCCAAGCGCAGAGAGCATGAAGGATTCCCACCATTCTCCTTCATTTCTATCACCTTCAGCAATGGTGTAAAGTACGAAAAAATGAATAGAAGTCTGGGAGAATATCAGTAGCTTGGAATAGAACTGCAGGAGATCAAAATTCAAATGCCTGGCAATTGATTCATGCTTACGATGGTTGTAGTGTCCTGGGATGGTGACTACCCCTTTTGCATCCTCCTGAAAAGCAAAGTCAATGAGAAGAGCCAGATTTGCTGAATAACTGCAAGATTCACTTAACATCCTCAGTGGTTTACTTAACCACTGTGGCAAAGGAAGGCATTAAAAATGGGCACAAGTTATTTTGGGCTCAATTTTGGTCATAAGTCAAGGACTACCTGTATATGACAGCCCATCTCAAATAATATCTCTGGCTAGCTCACAACCATTAAAAGCCTCCGGGGTTCCTTCCTTTGATTTGGATTCCCCACTATGGAGGAGCATGTTGGACTAGATGACCTAAAGGGTCCCTTCCAACTCGAGGATTCTATGCTATTTTGCTGGGCCTGCCCAACATTCATCAAAAGCCAAGGTGATTCCCAGAACAGATTTCATTGGAAGGCGAAGCATAGCTCATATTTTTCTGCTGACATTTAAAAGCAATTCTTCCTTTCGGTTTAGAAGGTGGGTTTTTTTAAAAAAGTAATTGCTCTTTTTTGCACAGTTATTTAAGGCATGGGGCGTGTTTCATTGCTGGCTGAGAATTAAGTACATAACAAACATTGATCAGAAGCTCACAGGCAGAAACACAGAGAATGGCAGGTTTAAAACATTTATTAGAATCATTATTTAGTGTGCGGAGACACAGAAGGAATTTTTTTCAAGGAAAGGCACCGAAGCTTCTGGCATTCCTGCTCAGGGGAATAACAGTGCTTCCTTTATTTCTGCATTTCGATAACAAGAACTGTTTGCAGCTCATCTTTAATCACATAATGTGCCTATAAAATGGCTGACCACTGCAAGTTTAAGGACGATTGGAGGAGGAGGAGGAGGGGAGGGGAGGGGGTAGGAGGAGGAGGAGAAGGTAGTATATGAAGACAGCTATCATGTCATCTCTTACATTTCCTTTTCATTAAACTAGAAATACTGAAATTCCTGCAACCGTTCTTCTTATGTTTTAGCCTCCAGTCCCCTAATCCTCTTTGTTGCTCTTCTCTGCACTCTTTCTAGAGTCTCCCCATCTTTTCTACATCGTGGCGACCAAAACTGGATGCAGTATTCCAAGTGTGGCCTTATGAAGCAGTACTAAACATTTACGTAATCTTGATTCTAGATCGTGCCGGCTATTATTGCATTGTTTTTCATGGCCAGTAAAAATACAATTTGCGAAGGAGCAGAGTGGTGTCCGGAGAAGGAACTTCATGAAGAGGTGAATTAGATGCTGGTGGGGGTGGTGGAGGTTGTTTGGATTAGGAGCCTGCTTCATTTTGGCTGCAAGATCCCAGGAGATCATGGCACTAAGAGAGAAACTGGCTGGCTGGTCTCCAAACTGAAAGAAGCAAGCAAAATTATCAGCCATAATTCAGAGTCCGACTTAGGCTGGGGAAACAGAATGGCAAGCATGTCAGCTCACATCCCCTGGAAAGTAGGTGACTCAATATTACTGGTGCGGGTTGTTGTTGTTGCTTTTTTGCACAGATGGAAACTTTCTACCCATTTTCCAACAACGCAAGCATTTTGCCAAAGATGTTTATTTTGGCAAGTGAACTGAAAGGTTCATCAGGAATGACCAGGTTCAAACTATCTGTTGTGGCCTGCCAGCAGAACTGGCGGCAGATTCGGACAGTGAGGAGGTTGAGGGGGAGCATGGGCCAGTCCTGGAGGCCAGGGAAAGTTTGGACAAGGGCTCTGCATCGGAGGCAGAGACGGGGCTGAGGCCGTCTGGCAGTGATCAGCTGCCTTCAGAGTCAGACATCAGTGAGGCAGAGGAACAGCTGGAGCCTGTTCCCAGTGTGCGCATGTGCAGAGCTGCCAGAAGAAAAGAACAGCTCAGAAATCAGGGTAGACTTGGGAGTAAAGCCACAGGTGGAAGGTGATTAGCCCCCCCCTCCCAGAGGAAATAAAAGAGGAGCGAAAGGGGAGGGGGCTTTTGCAGGAAACAATTCGTTCGTTCGGTCGTTAGATTCGTTTCAGGAGTGTGAAGATCTGTCCGTGAATCTCAGAGACTCTGTGCCCAGAGTCTTTCCTTGCACAGCACCTCGTTTGGAAAATATCCACATGGCAGCTTTCCAAGATAGATAAGGTCTGTAGTCATAATTACTCCTTTGAAAGGCTGCTCACCAGGCCTTGCTGAGTGTAAATGAGAGGAATTCACATTTGTTTAATAAAAGGGGTTTTGTCGGAACCAGGACTCTGCTTCATGCTTTTTGGAGAAGCTTAGCTCAGAACATTATCCTACTTTAGACACATTATACAAAGACCCAGCTTTTTGAAGGCGGCTCTGATATTTTATCTCCAGTCCCCTAATTCTCTTCGTTGCTCTTCTCTTCACTCTTTCTAGAGTCTCAACATCTTTTTGACATCGTGCCCACCAAAACTGGACTCAGAATTCTAAGTATTTCATCTACATACAACCCCATGCAGTGGAGCAGCCCCCCCCCCCCCCCAGGGTCTGTCTTAAGTTCAGTACTCTTCAATATCTTCATCAATGATTTAGGGATAGAAGGGGAACTCATCAATTTTGCAGGTGACACCAAGCTGGTAGGGATTGCCAACACCCCAGAATAATAGGGTCAAGATCCAGGTGGGTCTCGACAGATTTGAACCCTGGGCCCTAGCCACCAAATTGCAATTCAGTGTTGAGGCTCTACATTTAAGTGAGAAAAACCAAACAGAGGAGGAGGTGGCTGGATGGAGTCACCGAAGCAGTCGGCATGAGCTTCAATGGGACTCCAGAGGATGGCAGGTAGAGGACAGGAAGGCCTGGAGGAACATGGTCCATGGGGTCGCGATGGGTCGGACATGACTTCGCAATCAACAACAACAATAGGTGGTACCTTCCTCAATATTTATTTATTTATTTATTTATTTATTTATTTATTTATTTATTTATTTATTTATTTATTTATTTATTTATTTAGTTAGTTAGTTAGTTAGTTAGTTAGTTAGTTAGTTAGTTAGTTAGTTATTTATTCACATTTCTAAACCGCCCCGTCTCCCAAAAAGGGACTCGGGGTGGTGTACAGTCCACAATAAATCACAGATAAAATACAAATATAAATAGAACTATAAATATAAGTATGTATGTGGAGGAGGTTAAGAGTTAAAATTAAGAGTACTACTCAATAGTAGTAACTGTGAACGGGATCTTGGAGTCCTAGTGGACAACCATTTAAATTTGAACCAGCAGTGTGCAGCAGCTGCCAAAAAAGCCAACACAGTCCTAGGCTGCATCAACAGAGGGATAGAATCAAGATCACGTGAAGGGTTAATACCACTTTACAAGGCCTTGGTAAGGCCACACTTGGAATACTGCATTCAGTTCTGGTTGCCACGATGTAAAAAAGATGTGGAGACTCTAGAAAGAGTGCAGAGAAGAGCAACAAAGAGGATTAGGGGACTGGAGGCTAAAACATATGAAGAACGGTTGCAGGAACTGGGTACGTCTAGTTTAATGAAGAGAAGGACCAGGGGAGACAGGATAGCAGTGTTCTGATATTTGAGAGGTTGCCCCAAAAAAGAGGGGGTCAAGCTATTCTCCAAGGCACCTGGGGGCAGGACAAGAAGCAATGGGTGGAAACTATTCAAGGAGAGAAGCAATCTGGAATTAAAGAGAAATTTCCTAACAGAACAACTGATCAGTGGAACACCTTGCCTCCAAAAGTTGTTCCAACATTGGGAGCCTTTTAAAAAGACTTTAAAAAGACAAAATTATTGCTGTCACTTCCTGTGATCTTGATGGTATCCCTCTGTCAGTGGTGAAATTCAAATTTTTGTCCGTGAGCGTGGCTTGGTGGGCATGGCTGGGGAAAGGATATTGCTAAATCCCCATTCCCTCCCCACTCTGGGCCAGCCAGAGGTGGCACTTTGCAGTTCTCCAAACAACTCAAAATTTCTTCTACCGGTTGTCCAGAACCTGTCAGAACCGGCTGAATTTCAGCCCTGCCCTCTGTTGATGCAACCTAGGGCTTTTGGGCAGCTGCAGCACACAGCTGGCACACGTTAAGTGGTGATCCACAAGGACACCTGCACCGCTCTCACAGATCCTATGACTGAGACAGAGCTTGCAAGATTTTGTGCTTCTAACTAACTTCAATGGAGGTAGTCCTCAACTAATAACAGTTCATTTAGTGACCAAAGTTACAACGGCACTGAAGCAAGTGGCTTAGAGCCAGTTTTCACACGGCCGTTGTAACAGCATCCCCACGGTATCATGATCAAAATTTGGACAGGCGTGCATTTAGGAGAGCTGCGGTATCCCGAAGTCACGTGATTTCCCCTTTTGCAACCTTCTGATAAGTAAAGTCAACAACCGTGTGGCTAATGTAACAACTGATAAGTGATTCACTTATCAACTGTGGCAAGAAAGGTCGTAAAATTGGGGGCAGGGGGTGGTGGGAACTCCCTTAACCACTGTTCTCGCTCAGCCATGGAAATGTTAGGCTCAATTGTGTTCGTGCGTTATTAAGGACCACCTGTCCAAATGACTTGAGCCTTCCTTGGAAGTTGATATCCTGGGCTGGACTACCTGATGACCCTGGATGACAAGGTCACATGACACACACACACACACACACACACACACACACTTTTTTAAAAGGACCCCTTCTGAGAAAGGAAGAAAGACACACCAGTAAATGGATGATAAATCATTGTTTCAGCTGCAAGCAACCGACAATCTTCGGATTTCTCTTTATTATAGACTCCGTCTAGTTCTCTATGGGGAGTGGCATGTGTGTGTGTGTGTGTGCGTGCGTGTGTGTGTGTGATAGAGAGAGAGGGAGAGGGGGGGGCATTTTCTTTCCCCCTTTCTTTCTCTCTTGCTCTTCCTTAATGGTCCTTATTTCCCAGGTGACAAGTCGAAAGTAGCTTTTAAGCACTGCTTAGGTCAAGGGTGTCCAAACTTGGGAACTTTAAGACTTGTGGACTTCAACTCCCAGAATTCCTCAGCCAGCTGGCTGAGGAATTCTGGGAGTTGAAGTCCACAAGTCTTAAAGTTCCCAAGTTTGGACACCCCTGGCTTAGGTTTTCATTTACCTGTCCACCCTCTAAAAGTATGGGTGAGAAGTGAAGCAGAGGACATTTTTTTCCCCCAAAAAAGGAGATTTTTAATAAAAGCGATTATTTTGGAACAAGAGCCATTTCCTCTGCCTGCCTGCCTGCCTTTTCTTTAATTTGATTTAATTTGTAGCTCGGAGCCAGGGAGCTTTTACCCACCCACTTTCTCCTCCTCCCCCCCCCTGCTCCCTTGGCATTTCCTTTTGTAAAACAGTCCTCGATTTATGACTGCAATAGAACCCAGAAGTTCAGTGGTGGGCTTAACTTATTTTTACCACCGGTTCGCCCTGCATATGCCCGCGACTTCAACATATGCACCTGCCCTTTTGCGCATGGACTTTGCTTGTGCACGCACCTTAAAAAAAGGGGGCTAAATAGGACTACATAGAGCTGCGTGGTATATGGGCAGACCCAACCGCGATCTCCGCTACTGATTTGCCCGAAACCGGTTCGAACCGGCTGAATACAATCTCTGCAGAAGTTGCTTTCTTCAGTTTCCAGCAAATCGTGGTTTGTTTGGTTTTCTTTTAAATTAAGGGTGGAAAGAAAAGCTGAAAAAGAGGCTCCCTCCCCACCTGAGACGATCTGAATGACTACAGCATCGTTTTGCTCCTTTGTAGAGACTTTGATTTAATTTTAATGTTTACATTTTGGGGAGGGGTTCAGAAAGTCTTTAAGCACTAAAAGCTGCACTGTGTCAGGCCTGCAGTCATATTCCTTTTAGGATCTTTGACCTGCCACACGCTCTCTACTATTTTACTATGCTGTTTCATCAGTGGGGCAATTGGGAGGGGGGAATAGTAAGGAGTAGAATTGTATAATGTGTTGTTGTCAAAATAAAATATTCCTTTCTAGAAGCCCAAGGTCATTCTTTGTCTCCCCACGTTTGCCTGGGTGGAAATGCCAGCGTGGCAGTGGAAGAACGGACTATGTGATGGACTTGGGAATGTGGGGCAAGAGGATGAACTTTCAACTGGGTGGGAAACCCAGGAAGCTTTCAGATTCGGGTTTTCCCACAGGTGTACCAACATGTCTCTCTTAATAAATTGGAACTTTGAGGAGAGCTCTGCCTGGGACTCTGATTTAATTCTGGATGATATTTGGAATGCTGACTCAATTTTCCTGCCTTGGATCCCATCACCAGGGGGTAAATGCAGATAGTCCTCGACTTACGACCACAATCGAGCCCAGAGGTTCTTTGCCAAGTTGCTAGGTGGGCGTGGCCATGACCTAGTCGGCCTCCTGCCCCACAGCCAGGAGGGGGGCATTTTTGCCCTCCCCAGGCTCCGGAGGCTTTAGAAATCCATCCAGTTTTCTAGAGGAGAATGGAAGCTTGGAAGCTGGAAATGGCTTTCCCACTGCCAGGGGTTGTATTGTAAAGCAAATCTGGCTTCCTCCGTGACTGTGCTTGTCAGGAAGTCACAAAAGGGGATCATATGTCCACAGGACCCTGCAACTGTCACAAGTACCTGCCATTTGCCAAGTGTCTAAATTTTGATCATGTGACCAGCGGGATGGTGCAACAGATTTATGTGAAAAATGGTCGTCTGCCACTTTTTCCAGCACTATTATAACTTCACTAAACCAATGGTTGTAAGATGATCCTATAGGGTGGCACAGTGGTCAGAGTGCAGTTCTGCAGGCTACTTCTGCTCACTGCTGGCTGCCAGCAGTTCAGCAGATCAAAACTCACCAGGCCAGTAGTGGGATTAATTTTTTTTTACTACTGGTTGTGTGGGTGTGGCTTGGTGGGCATGGCAGGGGAAGGATACTGTAAAATCCCCATTCCTTCCTCACTCCAGGGGGAAGGATACTGTAAAATCCCCATTCCTTCCTCACTCCAGGGAAAGGATACTGCAAAATCCCTATTCCTTCCTCACTCCAGGGAAAGGATACTGCAAAATCCCCATTCCTTCCTCACTCCAGGGGGAAGGATACTGTAAAATCGCCATTTCCTCCCTACTCCAGGGAATGGATACTGCAAAATCCCCATTCCTTCCTTATTTCAGGGGAAGGATACTGCAAAATCCCCATTCCTTCCTCACTCCAGGGGAAGGATACTGTAAAATCGCCATTTCCTCCCTACTCCATTGAATGCATACTGCAAACTCCCCATTCCCTCCTCACTTCAGGGATAGGATACTGTAAAATCCCCATTCCCTCCCGATCAGCTGGGACTTGGGAGGCAGAGAATAGATGGGGGCAGGGCCAGCCAGAGGTGGTATTAACGGTTCTCTGAAGTACTCAAAATTTCCTTTACCAGTTCTCCAGAACTGGTCAGAACCTGCTGAATACCACCTCTGCACCAGGCTCAAGGTTGACTCAGCCTTCTGTCCTCCCTAGGTGGGTAAAATGAGGACCCAATTGTTGGGGGCAAATAGGCTGACTCTGTAAACTGTTTAGAGAGGACTGCAAAGCACTGTGAAGTGGTATATGTCTAAGTATTAGTCCTTCCTTCCTTCCTTCCTTCCTTCCTTCCTTCCTTCCTTCCTTCCTTCCTTCTTTGGTGGTGCAGTGGTTAAAACACAGTATTGCAGGCTAATTCTGCTGACTGCCAGCAGTTCGATTCTCACCAGGCTCAAGGTTGACTCACCCTTCTGTCCTTCCAAGGTGGGTAAATTGAGGACCCAGATTGTTGTGGGAGGCAAGAGGCTGACTCTGTAAACCGCTCAGAGAGGGCTGTAGAAGCATTGTGAAGAGGTATAGAAGTCTCTTTCCCAATCTTGAAAACTTTAAGACGTCTGGATCTAAACTCCCAGAGTCCCTTAGCCAGCCTGCTAGCTGGGGAATTCTGAGAATTGAAATCCACACGTCTCAAAGTTGCCGAGGTTAAGAAATGTTGCCCTCAACAGACCTGTTTATTCAACCTCTTTTACTCGTTTCATATTTCTAACAAGTCATGTTCCACATGAATCCATCCTGCCAGCTCCCAGGAAAGGCACAACTTTGTGGTTATTGTCTTTTGCAAAAAGAAATGCCAACAGGAAAGAAAAAAGGGGGAGGAAAAACATTACGGGTGTTCCCAGTTATGGAGCTCTAGAGTCCTCTTCAATCCATCTTTCAAGCAGCAGAGGCATTTCTTTGTGTTTTGATTTGTTTTTAATTAGTTTGCAAGAGCCGGTTTGTTTCATGCCAGGATAACTGTCAGCCAGCCAAGGCATCTTAAAAGGATAGGTTGCCACCTAGCGTCTCTCTCCCAAAATCTCACCCCTCCAAGGATTCTCCTGTTAACATTGGTGGTCTCCCAATCTTTGTGGCTTCGCGGCTTGGCTGGGTGGGGGAGGAGAAGGGGATTGGGTTGCGTGAGTGGTGGGCTGCATGCAGACACGATTCCACTCATGCAAGAAAGGAGACTTTGGGATCCAGTTTCGTGCTCCTTCACACTTCCCTGCGCCAAAAGCTGATTGTGGAGGGAAGACCTGAAGCAGTGCAAGGTCACTTCTCTGAAACCTTTCGACCGTACAGAAATAGAAATAGTAGAGTACAGTAGAGTAGAGTAGAACAGAACAGAACAAAATAATAGAATAGAATAGAATAACAAAAATAGAATAGAATAACAGAGTTAAAGGGGACTTTGGAGGTCTTCCAGTCCAACCCCTTGCCTAGGCAGGAAACCCAACAGCACTTCAGACAAATGGTTGTCTAACATCTTAAAAACTTCCAGTGTTGGAGCATTCACAACTTCTGGAGGCAAGTTGTTCCACTGGTTATTTGTCCTTACTGTTAGGAAGTTTATCCTGAATTCCAGGTTGCTTCTCTCCTTGATTAGTTTCCACCCATTGCTTCTTGACCTGTTTTCAGGTGCTTTGGAGAATAGGATGGCCCCTTTTCTTTATGATAACCTCGGAGATTTTGGAGCACTGCTATCATGTCACCCCTGGTCCTTCTTTTCATTAAACTAGACATACCCAAATCCTGCAACTGCTTCTCACATGTTTTTATCTCCCTTAACCATCTTAATTGCCCTTCTCTGCACTTTTCCAAATTCTCAACTTTGCAGTGACTAAAGCTGGGTGCAGTATTCCAAGCGTGGTCTTACTCAGGTTTTATAAAGTGGTACTAATATTTCACGTGATTCACCCAGGATACAATTCTATGCTACTTGAAACACCCAAGTTAAATTGTACCACAGTTTACAGGCAAACTTGCGCTCAGTCACACCAGGATTTCTCTACGTTCAGATGGGTTTATAACAATTTGAACCTTGTCAAGCTGTTAGTCCTAACACATCAGTGTGGAAAAAATAATAATCATATTAAAGTTGGGTAATTTCTCTTTGCGGGACTGAAAACTCAATTAATTGCTAGAGGGCATAGATATAATCCGACAAGTTCCCTGAATTAATTCTCGTTCCTTCTACTTCAAAGCCGTATTAAACAAGAGCCAGGAAAACTTCATTATTTTTTCCTTCAAGATAATTACATGAATATGATCAATCTAACACTTTCTGCCAGTCCAATTTACACCTTGGTCTTCCAGGCATCCATAGATATCGATTTTCCACCTTTTCAATTGTGATTAGTGGCTACATTCTCCCTGTAAACAAACAGGAATTCTTTGGAGGACACCCAAGGATGAAGTTTCCATAACAACTTTGAGATTTTAAAAAAGGTAAAAAGGTAAAGGTTCCCCTCGCAAATATGTGCTAGTCGTTCCTGACTCTAGGGGGCAGTGCTCATCTCCGTTTCAAAGCCGAAGAGCCAGCGCTGTCTGAAGACATCTCCGTGGTCATGTGGCCGGCAGGACTAAACACCGAAGGTGCATGGAACGTTGTTACTTTCCCACCAACGGTGATTCCTATTTTTCTGCTTGCAATTTTTATGTGCTTTCGAACTGCTAGGTTGGCAGAAGCTGGGACAAGTAACGGGAGCTCACTCCGTTATGCAGATTCGAACTGCTGAACTGCCAATCTTTCTGATCAACAAGCTCAACATCTTAGCCACTGAGCCACCGCGTCCCTCTAAGATTGGAACCCATCAAATCAGATGTTATGAAGATACACCGGTTGCTTCTTCACATCAAGAGTTGGTTATTCCGCACTTAATGAGTGAGAAAACACACAGGGTGATCGGAATTGTGGAAACTTTATTCATTTTAAGGCAATATACTCACAAAGAACAAGGGCTTCTCGACTACATTTCTAGATGTATTCTTAACATTAGCCCATCCTAAGCCCCCAAATTTCAACGAAGCAGAATCTCAATAGATCACAGCTCTAATTGTAAGAGGGGTCCTTGGTGCTGTCTGAGCTTGGTTGTTTTCTTGCAGACATTTCATGACCCAACTAGGTAATATCATCAGTTCTAGGAGGGAGGGGTTGTTGGTTTTTTTTTGTTTTTGTTTTGTAGCTCCTAGCACTGATAATGTTGCCTAGTTGGGTCATGAAATCTCAGAGAACACCAAGGACACCAAAATAATAACAATTCTTCTTCTTCTTCTTCTTCTTCTTCTTCTTCTTCTTCTTCTTCTTCTTCTTCTTCTTCTTCTTCTTCTTCTTCTTCTTCTTCTTCTTCTTCTTCTTCTTCTTCTCCTCCTCCTCCTCCTCCTCCTCCTCCTCCTCCCCTTCTCCTCCTCCTCCATTCTGCACACCCCATTCCCTTGTAGCACTGATGGTGTTTCCTAGTTGGGTCATGAAATGTCTGGAGGAAAACAACCAAGAGCGCCCCACAGTTCTCCTCCTCCTCCCGCTCCTCCTCTTCCTCTGCACACCATACCCCCCTTCTAGCATTGATCTTATTGCCTAGTTGGGTGATAAAACATCTGCAATATAACCACCAAGCTCAGAGAGCTCCAAGGATCCCACAGTCATTGCCTTCTTCTTGCTTTTCCACCCCACTCTCTTGTAGCATTGATGATGTTCCCTAGTAGGGTCATAAAACATCTGGAGGGAAACAACCAAGGACTCCACCAGTGAATCCTGAGCTACGAATATTCTCTTCCATCCTTATCGCTTGCTGCCCCAAATCTTGTCCATGCTGATTCTTATCCATGACCCATTTGACTTGCCTTCTGAAACCTTCCAGGAAAGCTTAGCACAGGGATGTCCAATCTTGGGAACTTTAAGACTTGTGGACTTTAACTCCCAGAATTCCCCAGCCAGCATGGCTGGCTGGGGAATTCTGGGAGTTGAAGTCCACAAGCCTTAAAGTTCCCAAGTTTGGACACCCCTGCCTTAGCAGAAGGCAGGAGACCAGGAGAATGGAAGTCTCCACGGGGTCACGTTATCGTGCGCATGACTTCTTTCTGCCCTGGAATATACATTTATGGGACCCAAGATTTCAAATTGTCACACCGTCTTTGTTTATCTGTCTCTGGGACAGCCAGGGGTTACAACATCTAATCTACAAAGGAGACCATCTAAGTCACTGATGGCAAACCTTTTCCGCACCGAGTGGCCAAACATGCATTTATGCACACTGGAGTGCCAGAAATCCAAAGACCAGCTGGGCAGCATGCCTGTTTTGGGCCATTTCTGGGCTGATTTCAGGCCATTTTCAGACCGACAAATTGCCTGAAAACAACAACAACAACAACAACAAAAAACAGCCTGAAAACAGTCCAAAAACGGTATGAAAATGTTTTTGGCTGTTTTGGGGGTCATTTTTGGGCCCTTTTCTGGCACTCCCGCGAAGACCAACTGGAGACGGTGCGCATGCCTACAGAGAGGTTCGCCATGACGGATCTAAGTTGACCATCTTATGTTCAACTTCTGTTTCACATAAACATGGACTTCTAGTGTTCATCCTAATGAAACACAGATAGTCCTTGACTTATGACCGGTCACTTTTCTGGTGCATATTAAATGCCTGTAATGTTCATCCTAATGAAATACAGGTTGTTCTTATGACCAGTCACTTAGTGAACATCCAAAGTTATGACGCACCCCTAAAAAAGGGTACTTACAACCCGGTTACAAATTTCCAATATCCACCTCTCTGCCTGGTCATACGGGCTTTGCAACAGGCCTAAATTTACGTCCTGCAGTCACCTGACCACAATTTAAGACCGTTTGAACCAAAACAGATATATGGTTTCCAGCAAATGATGGCTTCGTTTAACGACCTTGTCGTTTACTGAACAATCATGACTGCTGCTTTGATCGTCGCTGCGGTCGTTTAACAACCACCACGAAAAAAGATGATAAAATTGGATTGATTGTCTGATGATGATCTGCGTTACGACTGTCATGATTTACGACCGGAATGACGGTCATAAGTTGAGGACTATTATAGGGCTGTCACAGCTATCTGGCCTCGACTTGAGAAAGGGAGTCAGTGATTCCATGCTGTTTTTTGAATAACCTGCCTGTGACTGAAATTGTGTTCTTATATTTGATCGTTTCTATTAAAATCAGGGATCTCCAAAATTGGCCATTTCTTGTGGACTTCAATTCCCAGAATTCCCCAGGCAAGGAATTCTGGGAGTTTCCCTGGCTGGGGAATTCTGGAAGTTGAAGTCCGCAAGTCTTAAGAAATTGCTGTTAAGTTGGCAATTTCTTAAGACTTATGGACTTCAACTCCCAGAATTCCCCAGCCGGGGAATTCTGGGAGTTGAAGTCCATAAGTCTTAAAGTTACTAACTTTGGAGATCCCTGCATGAAACAATGAGTATCATTAATAATGATACTTCGTTTATTAATGAACAAAGTCCTTCCTGCGTGCCCGTATCTACTCTTAAGCTGGCACCGGTGGAGGGCGGCGGGGTGGTGGTGGTGGTGTTATTTTTGATGCCACCCGTTTTGTGCGTTTTGTAGCATTGAGCCATGCAAAAGGTAACACAAGCCTTCGCTGTCGAAACACAGAAGCAATTCTTAATGCAGCAATTCTTAATGCAACGGCATTAAGATAGTAGGTCAAGGCGATGATGTTTTACCCAAATACCTATAGAGGGCAATAACAGAGAAGCAGAGGCCCATGGAAAGCAATCACACCACTGTTGGGAGTTCGCTTGGAGGGTTGCTTGGGGTCCGACAGGCGAGGAATAGTTAACAAGGCAACAGGTGAGCGTCTTCACGTAGTTAAAACACAACGCCAAACACACAACCAGATTGTCTACTACGCATATAACCAAGGTTACATTTTTTTGGTTTTGTTAAGAGGGTTGAGCAAAGCATATCGGCAGCCCTCGACTAGCCATTCGTTTAGGGACCGTTTGAAGTTACAACGGCACTTTTAAAAAGTGACCGACGACTGTTTTTTTCCACAACTTTGCCGCATCCCCACAATTAATACATGCTGCTATAAATTATTATGAGGTTTGCGGTATTGTGTGTGTGAGGGAAGCCAGATTCACTTAACAACCCGTGTTGCTATCTTAAATATAGCGATCCACTTAACGGCTGCGGGAGAAAAGGTTTTTAAAAACGGGGCAAAGCTCTCTTAACAACTGGCTTGCTTAGCAGCAGGAATTTAGGGCACAATTTTGGTCGTAAGTCGAGGACTATTCTGTCTGATCCTCTGCCCTTATATTTCCAGCTCAGACCGGCAGCTGCACTAAAGCAGGGGCCGTTTCAAACTTTTGCCGCAAAATGCTGAGCTTCTCGTTACAGAAAGTTCCCTAATTATGAGCCCAATCAGCAGCAGGATTTCTGTTATTGAGCAGGAGGTTGTTAAGTGAGCCATACTTTTATTTTACAACCTTTTTTTGCCACAGATGTTATGTAAATCATTCTAGTTGTTAAGTGAGTCACATGGTCATTAAGTGAATCTCCCCCCATTGACTTGGCTGGGGGAGTTGCAAAGGGAGATCACATGACCCTACAACCCTGCATCCATCATTCATACACGGTTGTCCATTGTCTGAATTTTAATCACGAGAACCTTTGGGGATGCTGCGACGGTCATAAGTGTGAGGACCAGTCCCCAAGTCGATCTTTTCAGTGCTGTTGTAAATTCCAACAGTCATTAAACGAATCATTGTAAACTCAAGGGCTCCTTGTAGTCACTTTACGTTGCGTCACAGAGCAATACACTTCTCGTTAAGAAGGCGAGGGGTGTGGGGTTGTGTACATCTGCAAATCCACACCCTACACAATATTTAACACAACGCTTCACATTGAAAATCATGGCATGAGGCGATTCCGTTGTGGATGAGAGCTGCAGTGTTGAAGAAATTGTGATGAATCTCCTAGTTCGGAGTGGAATCTGGTTGGAGATTTGGAGATTTTGCTATTCACATGTTCGGTGTTGATCAACCTTAGCTGCTTGAAGAGGGGTGGAATTCAGCTCCCAGAATTCCCTAGCCAGCATGCATGGACTTCAACTCCCAGGATTCCTCAGCATGCATGGACTTCAACTCCCAGAATTCCTCAGCATGCATGGACTTCAACTCCCAGGATTCCTTAGCCAGCATGCATGGATTTCAGCTCCCAGAATTTCTCAGCATGCATGGACTTCAACTCCCAGAATTCCTCAGCATACACGGACTTCAACTCCCAGAATCCCCTAGTCAGCATGCATGGACTTCAACTCCCAGAATTCCTCAGCCAGTCTTACTGTCTGGGGAATTCTGGGAATTGAAGTCCACCCATCTTCAAGCAGTCAAGGTTGAAAAACGCTGATCTGAATTAATTCTTACACATCAAGTTTGTCACTTTAATTCCGGAATTGGTGGGCATCGTCCATTTGGTCTTCTTCCTCCTAGAAGGCATCATACATTCATAATTGTTGCCTCGCCATTTCCGGCAAAGTTCTGTTTGTACCTTGAAAATAACAATAACAATACATTACTGGAAAAAATAATAATTATCTATTAGTTTTATAAGGCAGCCCTCGACTTATGACCACAACTGAGCCGAAAATTTCCTTTGCCAAGCGAGGCGGTTGTTAAGTGCGTTTTTGTCCCATTTTACGACCTTTCTGGACAGAATGGTTAAGTGAGTCATTGCAGCTGTTAAGTTAGTCACACAGTTGTTAAGTGAATCTGGCTTCCCCATTGACTTTGTTCGTCAGGTTGCAAAAGGGGATCACACAACACTGAGACATTGAAACTGTCATAAAAACATGCCTGTTGTCAAACAACTGAATTTCGATCACTTATGGTGTGGTGGTCATAAGTGTGGGGATTGGTTATAAGTGTGAGGACTAGCCATAACTTTCTTTTTTTCAGTGCTGGCCACTAAAAGAATGGTTGTAAGTCGAGGACTACCTATAACTGGAAATAGATACCAAAGTTAATAATGAAATACAGCTGGTTCTCCACTTACAACAGTTCGTTTAGTGACTGATACTGAAAAAAGTGACTTGTGACCATTTTTCACACTTACAAATAATGCAGCATCCCCATGGTTACATGATCAGAATTCAGACACTTGGCAACTGATTCATATTTATGACCATTGCAGTGTCCCAGGGTTACGTGATCCCCTTTTGCGACCTTCCGACCAGCAAAGTGAATGGGGGAGCCAGATTTTCGTAACAAACGTGTTACTAATCAAACAACTGCAGTGTTTCACTTAACAACTGTGGCAAGACAGGTCGCAAAGTGGGGCAAAACTCAGTAAACATCTTCCTTGCTTAGCAAGAGAAATTTTGGGGTGAGTTGTGGTCATAAATTGAGGACTTCCTGTATTATTTATTAACTGTATATGCCCCCCCCCTCAACTCACCCTAGCTTAGCCTAAATAGGAATTTATTATTTATATATATATATATATATATATATATAATATATATATATATATATATATATATATATATATATGCATACATACATACATACATACATACATACATACATACATACATACATACATACATACATATATATATATATATATATATATATATATTTCCATGGATCCGCATTTTCTTAAACCTCTCCCACTGTGTTTTTGGTCTTCCTCGGCTGATTGATTGATTCATTATGTGTTGAGAAGTCATTTTCAACTCCTAGCAACCACATAAATAGATTTCCTGCATGACAACATCGTTTGAGAGATACCAAAATTTGCCTCATCCATCTCAAGTTCAGGAAAGAGGCACTCAGAAGAGTGGGAGAAAGCAATTATTTCTCAGCCTTGTCAACTTTGAGACGTGTGGATTTCGACTCTCCGAATTCCCCAGACAATGTTTGTGAACTTCAACTACCAGAATTCCCTAGCTAGCCTGTGTGGGCCGACTCCCAGAATTCACCAGCCAGCATGTGGACTGACTTCGATTCCCAGAATTCGCCAGCCACCGTACATGGACTTGGACTCCCAGAATTCCCCAGTCAGGGTGCATGGATTTCGACTCCCAGAATTCTTCAACCAGTGTGCGGACGTCAACTCCCAGAATTCCCTAGCCAATATGGTGAAGTGCTTTGAGAGGCTGGTCCTATAACACCTCAGGTCCTGTCTTCCACCAAATTTTGATCGACACCAATACAATACAATAGTAGAGTTGGAAGGGACCTTGGAGGTCTTCTAGTCCAACCCCCTGCCTAGGCAGGAAACCCTATACCGTTTCAGACAAATAGCTATCCAACATCTTCTTAAAGACTTCCAGTGTTATAGAAGCAACAGGTCGACAGGGGACACCATCGCCGCTGCTCTCCATATTGCCCTGAGCCACCTTGAGAAATCTGGGAAATTATGTCAGAATGCTCTTTATAGACTATAGCTCGGCATTCAACACCATCTTACCAGGAATTCTCATTGAAAAGGTGACTGACCTGAATTTCCCTCCCCTCCCTTGTGAATGGATCAAAGACTTCCACAAACAGTAAGGGTTGGGTCCTTTACATCTTCCACCCTGAAGCTCAGCAGAGGCTCCCCTCAGGGCTGTGTGCTCAGCCCATACCTCTACTCGCTGTATACATATGACTGCATATCCTCTGATCCATCCAACATCAAAATAAAGTTTGCAGACGACACAACGATGCTGGGTCTCCTAACTGGAGGGGACGAATCAGCCTACACAGGGAAGAAGTCCAGAAGGTATCCGCTTGGTGCTCAAGAAACAACTTACATCTAAACACTAATAAGACAAAGGAGATGATGCTAGATTTCCGGAAGCACAGAGAGGAACCTGCCCCACTGTATATCGAGGGGGGCTGCGTGCAGAGGGTTTCCTCTTTTAAATTCTTGGGAGTGCTTATTAGTCCAGATCTCACCTGGAAAAACAAAACGTCTCTGGGGATTGGAAAGGCCCAACAGAGACTTCATTTCCTTAGAGTCCTGGGGGGAAAATCAGGTGGAACCACAGCTGATGACCTCTTTCTATCGATCCACCATAGAAAGTGTCCTCACATATTGTATTACAGTATGGTATGCTGGTTTAACAGCTGCGGACAGGAAGGCCAATTCAGAGAGTGATCAATTCAGCACAAGAAACCATTGGTTGCCCTCTGACACCACTGGGTGACATCGCCAGATCTCGCTGCTTTAGCAGAGTAAGGAAGATACTCAGAGAGGATTCACACCCTGGTCAGTGTCTCTTTGCACTTCTACCATCAGGCAGAAGGCATCAATACAATACAATACAATAGTAGAGGGACCTTGGAGGTCTTCTAGTCCAACCCCTGCCTAGGCAGGAAACCCTATACCGTTTCAGACAAATAGCTATCCAACATCTTCTTAAAGACTTCCAGTGTTGGGGCATTCACAACACATCAAAGTATAGCCAGCCAAAGAAACAGGTTTAAAGATAGTTTCTATCCTTGGGCTGTGAGATTTTTAAATACAACCACAATCACTCCATGCACACGCTAGTTTTTTTTTCTTTTTCTTTCTTTTTTCGTTCCTGGTATAATTTTGCACCAGTGAGGTTGAAACCGATTTCGTTGAATTTAAGTACAAAGACAATAAAGATTATACTTAATATGCACGGACTTCAACTCCCAGAATTCTCCAGCCAATGTTTGTGGATTTCAACTCCCAGAATTCCCTAGCCAGCCTGCGTGGACTTTGAGTCCCAGAATTCCTCAACCAACATGCCTGGCTGGCTAAAGGATTCTGGGAATTGAAGTCCACACATATTGTGACTGAGAAGCACTGTTTTCTCCTTCTGTTCTGAGTGCCTTTTAAAAAAAAAATGCAATTTAAAAACAATTTATGGCAATTTAATTCTCCTTGGACTCTCCGAGTTCCTCCAAGCCTTGATCTCTACAGACAGTGAGATATAGATTAGATAGATAGATAGATAGATAGATAGATAGATAGATAGATAGATAGATAGATGATAGATGGATGGATAGATAGATAGATAGATAGATAGATAGATAGATAGATAGATAGATAGATAGATAGATATATTTGTCCTGAGGGAAAAAGAAATAATGGCTTCTCTTTTGCAGCCACAGAGATCTCAACAACAGTTAAGCTCCTTACCTCTTGATTTAGAAAACAGTACAAAACAGCAACGATGAAGCCCTAAATAGGGAAAACACAGAAGTTAGTCAGCCTCGGTCTCCATGCCTTTGGATATACAGGTGTTCCTCAATTTACGACCACAACGGAGCCCAAAATTTCTGCCGCTAAGCGAGACGGAAAGTGAATTTTGCCCCATTTTAGGACCTTTCTTGACACGGTTGTTAAGTGAATTGCTGCAGTTGTTCAGTTCATAACAAGGTTGTTAAGCAAATCTGACGTCTCCCCTTGACTTTATGCCTCTGGGACACTGCAAACCATCATAAATATGAATCAGTGGCCAAACATCTGAGTTTTGATCATATGATCATGAGGCTGCTGCAGCAGTCGTAAACGTGAAAAACTGCAGCGGTCGTAAGTGTGAAAAACGGTCCTAAGTGACTTTTTTCAGGGCCATTGTAACTGATGGTTGAAAGTCAAGCACTAACCTGTAACTCAAACACAAGTGAATATTTCCTTCTTTCCAGCAATTCTATGTATCCTTATAGTACAGAACCATACAGATGAGTCAGGAAAAAGTTATAGGTAGTTCTTACTTACGACCTTTTGTTTAACAATGGCTTGGAGTTACGACGGCCATGAAAAAAGTGATTTTATGATTAGCAGCTGGCATGTGTTTATTAAACTTGCACATGGTCCCTGTTTGTAACCATCCCAGCCAGCATCTGAAAGGCAAATTTAAAGGGGAAATCCAGTTCCTTGAGACATGATTTGCTTAGTGACCTCATGATTCACTTAACAATGGTGGTTAAAAAAATTGTAAAACTGAGGCAAAACTGACTTAACAAAACTGGCGTGCTGAAGAACATAATTTTTTTGGTTAGCCACTGTGTTACTAATTGTATCACTGCTGTGATTCATTTAACAACGGTGGCGAGAAAAGTTGTAAACCGGGGTAAAACTCACTTAAAAAGTGTCTCGCTTAGCAACAGAAGCTTTGTCTTCTTAATTGTGGTTTTATGTCGAGGACATCTCGCAGGGCTGACAAAGGTCATCCTCCCTTTTCTTTTTTTTAAAATGCATCGCTAATAATAATAATAACAACAACACCCGTTGTCATCGGGGCACTTGGCACCATGTCCAAGAATTTTACAAGATAAATCCACAAATTGCAGCTTCCTGCAATAACACCAGCGGAACTGCAAAAAACTGCGCTACTCGGAACATCTTATATTTTAAGACGGTCCTTGGTCGATACCTAGGATGCTGGCAGCAACCCCTATCAACCATTAGCACCAGTCAATGACATTTGTGACACATCTTTAAATGTTCACTTGACTTGAGTTTCATGCTTAATGAATAAAAGAAATAATAATAATAATAATAACTACTACAACAACTTGGTCGATACCTAGGATGCTGGCAGCAACCTGGATCAATCATCAGTGTCAGTCCATAATATTTCTGATACGCTTTTAAATGTTCACTTGACTGAGTTTCATGCTTAATGAATAAAGTATATAATAATAATATTGCTTTTTTTAAAAAATGAGTGATGCTTCACCTGGAAGGATCCAACGCACAGCTCCAAGTAGAGGCGGGCTCCAACGTGGCTGTATTCAGGCAGGAAGTTGAAGATGATGTAATGGGTCCCAAACAGGGGGATGAGAAGCAGGGTCGACTTAGAGAGGCGTCTAGGGAAGGGGTTGAGGTGGGGGGGAGAGGGAGGGAGAGAAAAGGAAAAGCAAAGTTTACAGAACTGAAGGAACTCTAAGTAGCAATGGCCACTAGAGGGCAGTCGTGTACTCCGATGGAGTCAGCATAGTCTTCTCTATGGGACCATCCAGTATACAGTATTTATTGGATAAAACAATGTCCCCCCTCTCTTTCTTCCTCCCCCTCTCCCTCCCTCCCTCTCTCCCTCCCTCCCTCCCTCTCTTCTTTCTTTCTTTCTTTCTTTCTTTCTTTCTTTCTTTCTTTCTTTCTTTCTTTCTTTCTTTCTTTCTTTCTTTCTTTCTTTCTTTTTTCTTTCTTTCTTCCTTCCTTTCTTCCTTCCTCTCTCTCTTTCTTTTTCTTTCTCTCTCTCTTTCGAACCTCTCCCCCTCCCTTTCTTTCTTTCTTTTTCTCTTTCTAGACCTCTCCCCCTCCCTCCCTCCTTCCCTTCCTTTCTTTCTATCCAGCTTTTTTTGAGAACTGTATGCAATGAAATTTCATTTTAAAGTATGCCGACTAGTGTACATTTAAAGTGAAAATAAAATTATTCTAAGTTCTAAGCTCTAAGTGCTAGCTTTCCTTCCTTCCTTCTGTGTTGGTGCAGTGGTTAGAATGCAGTACTGCAGGCAAACTCTGCCCACTGCCAACAGTTCAATCCTGACCGGCTCAAGGTTGGCTCAGCCTTCCATCCTTCCAAAGTCAGTAAAATGAGGGCCCAGATTGTTGGGGGCAAATAGGCTGACTCTGTAAACCTCTTAAAGAGGGCTGTAGAAGTACTGTGAAGCCTAAGGGCTATTGCTATTCCTTCCTTCCTTCCTTCCTTCCTTCCTTCCTTCCTTCCTTCCTTCCTTCCTTCCTTCCTTCCTTCCTTCCTTCCTTCCTTCCTTCCT
Source organism: Natrix natrix natrix (assembly GCA_029891615.1). Lineage (NCBI taxonomy): Eukaryota > Metazoa > Chordata > Lepidosauria > Squamata > Natricidae > Natrix > Natrix natrix. Next base: position 21,562 of record JAKRSK010005035.1, on the reverse strand, counting down.
TCCTTCCTTCCCCTCCAGGCAATCTTTAGATGGTAATGCCCACATTTCTTCATCCTCTCTTCCGTTCTTCATTTTTTAAAAAGAAATCATATTGTGCATTGAAAATCCCCAAATACATGAAGCATGCTCCAAACTACAATTTGGAACAAAAAGCATGCACAGTAACATGAATGAAATTGAAAATGAAAATATAAGCACTTTGGTAGATTTCACTTTTCTTCCACATTTTCTTGTTCAAGAACAGAAGTTTTGGGAGTGGGGGGGGGAGGGATAATTTTCCAACCTGTTTTATTGCTGCTCCTCTGCTGTCTTACCTGTATTGAAATGAGTTGTTCAAAGTGATGTTTCTGGGATTCAGTTTTTTCAGCAGGATTTGGATCGTATTGATGAAAAGAATGAAATTGACCTGTTGGTGTGGAAGAAACAGAAAAAGAGAGAATGTGCAAGTTGCAGAAATAAAGAGATTACACTTTGTTCCTCAAATATGGCAACTTTAAGACATTGGACTTCAACTCCCAGAATTCCCCAGCCAAAATGGCTGGCTGAAGAATTCTGGGAATTGAAGTCCACATTAAGACATGGACTTGTGAGACAGAGTGAAATAACAGCGACTAATATAGTGTTTCTCAACCTTGGCCACTTTAAGACGGGTGGACTGCAACTCCCAAGATTCCCCAGCCAGCTAGGAATTGTGGGGACTGAAGTCTAGCGCTAATGGTGTTATGAAGTTTGGGTAATAAAATGTCTGCAAGGGAACAACCAAGCTCAGAGAGCACCAAGTCTCTCTCCCTCTCCCTCTCCCTCCCTCCCCCGGCCCTCTCTCTCGCATTCTCGCATGGAATCCTGGGAGTTGAAGTCCACATATGTATGGAATCCTGGGAGTTGATAGTAGAATCTATTTATTCTATTCTATCTATTCCATTCTATCTATTTAATAGAATAGATAGAATAGAATAAAATAGAATGGACTGATATATAGAATAGAATAGAGATAAATAGATAAATAGATAGATAGATAGATAGATAGATAGATAGATAGATAGATAGATAGATAGATAGATAGATAGATGATAGATGATAGATAGATATGGATGGATAGATAGAATAGGATAGATAGATAGATAGATAGATAGATAAGATAGATAGATAGATAGATAGATAGATAGAATAGAATAGATAGATGATAGATAGATAGATAGATAGATAGATAGATAGATAGATAGATAGATAGATAGATAGATATAGATAGATAGATAGATAGATATGGATGGATAGATAGAATAGGATAGATAGATAGATAGATAGATAGATAGATAGATAGATAGAATAGGATAGATAGAATAGGATAGATAGATGATAGATAGATAGATAGATAGATAGATAGATAGATAGATAGATAGATAGATATAGATAGATAGATAGATAGATAGATAGATATGGATGGATAGATAGAATAGGATAGATAGATAGATAGATAGATAGATAGATAGATAGATAGATAGATAGATAGAAATGGATGGATAGATAGAATAGGATATAAGATAGATAGATAGATAGATAGATAGATAGATAGATAGATAGATAGATAGATAGATAGATAGATAGATATGGATGGATAGATAGAATAGGATAGATAGATAGATAGATAGATAGATAGATAGATAGATAGATAGATAGATAGATAGATATGGATGGATAGATAGAATAGGATATAGATAGATAGATAGATAGATAGATAGATAGATAGATAGATAGATAGATAGATAGATATGGATGGATAGATAGAATAGGATAGATAGATAGATAGATAGATAGATAGATAGATAGATAGATGATAGATAGATAGATAGATAGATAGATAGATAGATAGATAGATAGATAGATAGATATGCAGCAAAACCAGTTGTCATTCCCACCACTGAGATAAAGCAAACTGGAAACCAGATACAGACCGCAACAGAGAGCATGATGGGGCCTTGGATGACCCACCAGTAAGGGGAATCTTCATTTGCGTCCCAGCACCTGGTGTGTGAGGGAAAGAGAGACTCATGAGGGTTACTGCTTATGTAAACAGATATTTTTTATATTAGGCTAGCTGTTCGCCCAGCGTTGCCCGGGTATCTGTTTATCCCAGCCCTGTCTAGAGCCTAGACCAGGGGTGTCCAAAACTTGGCAACTTTAAGACTTGTGGACTTCAACTCCCAGAATTCCCCAGCCAGCTCTCTGGCTAGGGAATTCTGGGAGTTGAAGTCCACAAGTTTTAAAGTTGCCAAGTTTGGACACCCCTGGCCTAGACCAAACGTAATTTCTAATGTTGGATTTTCCCCATTAACAGAGGGAGCCCCCTGGTGGAGTAACGTGAAGCCGTTACCATGGCAACTACACTGTGCTGTACAGTAGAAGCCATTTTAAAGCACAACAGGCTGTATGTTAAAAGAAAACACTCCGAGGGGTGTTAGGGGTGCCTTACCCCCACAGTATTTGTTTCCAGAGAGTAAGTCACCTGTGTACCGAGTTTGGTTGAAATTGCTCCAGGCGTTCCAGAGTTATACTGGGACACACACACGCACACACACAAAGTGCCATTTTTATAGAGAGAGATTTTTTCTCCCTTTTCCTTGGGTTTTGTTTTCTGAGGGGGCTGCGGTTTTTCTGAGGACATCAGACTGGAGAGAGAAATTGCTGTTCATATTCACACAAATTTGAATGCCACTGTTAACAAGCAGAGCATCGAGACAATCTGATTATTGTGACTGCCTACCTCTGAGGTGATTAACTAGAAGATGCAATCTACAACTAGGAAGAAATTTCCTGACAGTGAGAACAATTAGTGGAATGGTTTCTATCCGGAAGTGGTGGTTGGCTTCATCACTGGAGGTTTTTAAGAAGAGACTGGACAGCCATTTCTCTGAGATGGCCTAGGCCAGGGGTGTCCAAACTTGGGAACTTTAAGAATTGTGGACTTCAACTCCCTGAATTAAAGTTCCCAAGTTTGGACACCCCTGGCCTAGGCCTTCCTTGTTTCTCTTTCTCTTTCTTCCTCCTTTCCTTCCCCTCTCTTTCCTTTTCCTCCCTTCACCCTCCTCCTTTCCTTCCCTCCTTCTCATTTCTTCCTTTTCCTTTCCTTCCTTCCTTTTCTTTTTTCTTATTTTCCTCCCTCCCTCCTTTTTCCTTCTTTCCTTTCTTTCTTTCTTCTCTCTCTCTCATCTTTTCTCTTTGCCATTCCTTCCTTTCTTTGCTACCTTCCTCCTTCATTGCTTCCTCTCTTCATTCCACCCTGCCTTCCTTCCTCCTCTCTCCTTTTCCCTCCTCTCTCCCTTTCTTTTTCTCTCTTTTTCTTCCTTTTATCTTTGACATTTCTTCTCCTCCCTTTGTTTTTCTTTCCTTCCTTTCTCATTATTTCCTCTCTTCATTCCATCCTACCTTCCTCCCTCCCTTTTTCCTTCCTTCCTTCCTGCCTTCCCTTTCCTTTTTTCCTCTTACTCCCTTCCTTCCTTCCTTAACTTTTTTTCTTCCTTCCTTACTTCTTTCGCTTCCTTCCTTCTCTTTCCTTCCTTCTTGTTTTTCTCTTCCTTCCTTCCCTTCCTTTCTTTCCTCCATTTTTCCTTCCTTCCTTTCTGTTTCTCCTTCTTCCCTCCCTCTCTCCCTCCATTCCTTTCTTCCCTCCTTCCTTCCATATTTCCTTCTTTCACAAAGTGGTTACAGAAATTGATTGCGTATCCTTGCATGTATGACCATAATCAGAGACAAATATTCACATGCCAAGCCGCATTGCCTGCTGGCACCACCTTCTGATGATGCCAAGGGTTGCATGTTTGAAATGGCTGATTTAAGCTCCCTCTTGTCCCTCACAGCTTCCTTCCCTTTCCCTCCTGCCCGACTCCCCACCCCCCCAGCCAACTGTCATCAATGAAAAACGCCTAAGCTTCTGTTAGATCTTGTAACTGAGGAGACGGAGTCAGTTGTTTACTTCAACACGTTTATTAAGCGTAACAGAACTGACAGGAACCAGAAAACGAAAGCCATCTGACAGCTATTTATACATGCATGTAAGGCTGCTAGCGCACCGGGACTGGGCTGCACGGACTCGGAGATAGTGGTATTTGGTCGGTCGGGCCGGCAGGCGGCGTTGTCAGGGCCTGGTTGTTTTTGGGACGGTGGTCTGTCCTCAGGCCCCTCGGTTGGTCGCCGTCGCAGCTGGTCTATGTGCCGCCGCCAATGTCTCCCATCACAGAGGAGGACCTGTAAGAACAGGGCCCCGTAACGTCAGTTACTCGTCCAGGTGGTTGCCGGTTTTTTTCCGGGTGCGATTCAAGGTGTTAATTATGACCTTTAAAGCGCTCCATGGCTTAGGCCCAGGGTACCTGTGAGATCACCTACTGCCACCTGTAGCCTCCCACCATCCAGTACGATCCCACAGAGTTGGCTGCCTCAGGGTGCCGTCGGCCAGGCTGTGTTGGCTGGCGACCCCAGGGGGAGAGCCTTCTCTGTGTGAGTGCCTTCCCTCTGGAATGAGCTGTCCCCGGAGCTCCGCATAATCCCGGACCTCTGGTCCTTCCGACACACCCTAAAAAGTTGGCTTTTCCAGCAAGCCAGCCTGGCCTGTTAATTTTATCTAATTTTTAAATGTATTGTCTTATAAATTCGGTTTTTGTTTTTTGGATATGTATTTAATTTCTTTTTAACTTTTGGGATGTGTGTTTTTTAATGTTGTACGCCGCCCTGAGTCCTTTGGGAGAAGGGCGGCATATAAATCCAATCAAAACAAAACAAAACAAAACAAAACAGGTAGCCATTTGGGCTCGCCCGTGAAATTGCGAGCAAATACCCCCTCCGCCACCAGAAAAGACCTCGGGGGGGAGGAATTGGAAAAGGAGGGAGGGTGGTAGAGAGGGTGAAGGCGGTCGAGAATTGACCGGTGGCGGCGGCCCATCAAAAGCTCGGCTGGGCTTTTGCCAGTAGCAGGGCAGGGGGTGGAGTGTTGGGAGCGGAGGTAGGTGGTAATGCGGGAGGACCAGGGGAGAGCAGACATGCGAGCGAAGGCTTCTTTGGCAGAACGGACGGCCCGTTCTGCCAGGCCATTGCCCGCCGGGTGATAGGGAGAGACAGGGGCATGGCGAATGCCAAGGGAAGTGAGATAGTTTTGAAACTCCTCAGAGGAAAATTGCGGGCCGTTATCGGAGACGATAACGTCTGGCAGCCCGTGGGTCGTGAATAAGGAGTCCAGGACACGGATGGTGGCCGAGGAGGTGGAGCTGGACATGGGGAACAGCTCGACCCACTTGGACCACGCATCCACAACAACAAAGAAAGAGTGGCCATCAATGGGGCCCATGAAGTCGACATGAAGACGACTCCATGGGGCCATAGGGCTTTCCCACTCCCTGGCCGGCGCGGCCGGAGGAGCGGCACGTACTTGCTGGCATGGGGTGCAGCGTTGTACGAAGGAGGCGATGTCTGCGTCCATGGACGGCCACCAGACATATCCGCGGCCGAGGCTCTTCATGCGGACGATGCCTGGGTGGCCGTCATGGAGGCGGGACAGCACAGCGCTGCGCAGGGGTGGTGGGGACGACCACTCGGGTGCCCCAGAGCAGGCAGTCCTGGAGGACTGAGAGCTCCAGGCGGCGGCGGTAGAAGGGCAGCATGAGGGAGTCCGAAGACGAGGCAGGCCAGCCTCGACTTACGGCAGACATCGCACGGGAGAGGAGTGGGTCGGCAAGGGAGGCCCGCGCGATGTCAGAAACAGACATTGGCAGGCTGAGGTCTTCGATGAGGGAGAGAGTGTGAGTGGGAGCAGGGTCGGCCACAGACATAGGAAGAGGGCAGCGGCTCAAGGCGTCAGCGTGGGCAATGTGCCCACCTGGCTTGTAGGAAAGTGTGTACGTATAGGAGGAGAGGAATTCGGCCCATTGGGACATGCAGGGGGAGAGAATAGGTGGAGTGGGGCGGTCCCCGGCAATGATGCCGAGGAGGGGCTTATGGTCGGTGATCAGGGAGAAGGGCCGGCCGTAGAGGTAGTGATGGAATTGTTTTACTCCCGCAACGGCGGCCAGCACCTCCTTATCAAGGTGGCTGTAATTTCGCTCAGGCTTTGATAAGGTGCGGGAGTAAAAGGCAATAGGCGCCTCCGAGCCGTTCGGGTAGATGTGGCTGAGGACAGCCCCAACGCTGAAGGGGGAGGCGTCACAAGCGAGAACCAGGGGGTAGCGCTCGTCATATTGAGCGAGGACCGGAGGGGCAGTGAGCGAGCGCTTGACAGCCGCGAGCGCATGCGCTTCGCGGCTTGTCCAGGTCCAAGGGGCGGAGGCATCCAGGAGGCGGTGGAGAGGCTCAGCGAGGGAGGCTTTATGGGGAATAAAAGAAGAATAAAAATTGAGGAGCCCCAAGAAGGCTTGGAGCTCGACCTTGTTGGAGGGGGTGGGAGCAGACAGTATGGCTTCCACTTTGGAGGGGTCGGGGTGGAGGCCATGGGCATCAATAAGGTACCCCAGGAATGTGACTGCAGGGACGCCCAATTTACATTTGGATGGCTTGAGGTGGAGTCCGGCAGCGCGGAAACGCTGCAGAACGGAGCGTAGTGTTTTGGTGAGTCCTAATTGGTCCGGGGCAGCGATTAGGACGTCGTCAAAGTAGGGTGTGACCCCGGGTAAACGCTCCATGAGTCCTTGGAAGATGCCCGGGGCCACACTGATGCCAAACTGTAGTCAGTGGCATTTGAATGCGCCGCGGTGAGTGACAATGGTTTGCGCAAGTGCGGTGGTGTCGTTAACTGGTAACTGTTGGTACGCCTGCGCAAGGTCGAGTTTTGCAAAAACTCGGCCTTGGCCCAAAGAATGCAGGACATGTTGGACCACAGGCACGGGGTAAGGGTGCGATTGCAGTGCCTTATTTACGGTCGATTTAAAGTCCGCGCAGATCCTAATGGATCCGTCGGACTTTAACGGGACCACTATCGGCGTCTCTCAGGGCGAAAAATCGACGGGTTCGAGGACACCTTGGGCAATGAGCTTATCAAGCTCCGCGTCCACCTTAGCTTTAAGAGCAAGGGGCAGACGGCGGACTTTGAGGCGGATGGGTGCCACGGAAGGATTGAGATTGAGGGAGATGGGCGTGCCCGTATAGCAGCCCAGGGAGGAGTCGAAGACGTCAGAGAATTCAGAAAGGAGGGAGGAGAGAGATGGGAGGGTGGACGGAGGGGAAGGAGAGAGAGAATGAACCCCCGAAATAGAAAGGCCCAGGGCTTTGAACCAATCCAGCCCCAGTAAAGAGGCAAGGGGCTGCTTTACAATTAATAGGGGCAGGACTAGCTTGATGGGAGCCATAGGAAATCTGGAAGTGTGCACAGCCCAATAATACAATGGAGTTGCCCTGGTAGTCGCGCAGCCGGCAGTCCAGGGGAGACAGATGTTGGAGGCAGAACCAGGGCAGGAGGGAGTGAAGGGTGTCCCAGGACATAATGGATCGGGCTGATCCAGTGTCCACCTCCATAGAGCAAGGGGCACCCTCGATGCGAATAGGCAGGTGTAGCTTACCTCGGCCCTCCATAGAAGAAGAGGCCGAGTCAACTAGCCATTCAGGGAAAGCATCAGCAGGGTCCCCCACGGAGAGAGAGTGCTGTCGTCTCGATGGCAGATGAGCCGGAGTGCGGGGCAGCTGAGGCAGCGGCGTTTGAGAGCGTCGGTCAGATGGCGCGGAGCGGCAGACCGCAGATAGGTGGCCCTTTTTGCCGCACTGGTGGCAGAGAGCGGTGCGGAAACAGCATGATGAGCGAGGGTGGCGGCCGCCGCAGCTGAGGCAGGGACGCCCGTCCTTTGTGGCGCGGGCTTGAAGGCGATCGATGGCCTGGTCGATGTCAGTGTGGAATGAATTAGCCACTGACGGAGCATAGGTGGAGGGCGTAGTGCTGGCGGTGTTGTAGGCGGCTTGTGGCGGCTGAGTGAGGTGGCTGAAGTCTGGAGTGGACTGATCAGCCATTTCGTACGCCCGGGCATCATCCACAGCGATCTTTAGCATCAGTTCAGGCCGGGCTAAAATGCGGCGGTGCAATTTGACATCGCGAAGCCCATGTGGCTTTACTTTAGGTACAGTTCTTTACAGCCTCCTCTTTTAAGTAACTAGTATTTAACTATGTTTGTATTATTCCTATGTATTTATGTTTTTAACCCTGACTGTACACCGCCCCGAGTCCCTTCTGGGAGAGGGGGCGGTATAAAAGCTTGAAATAAAGTAAAGTAAAGTAAAATATATAAATTGTTCGAGCAAGGCCTCCTCGAGATCGTGAAACTCACAATGGATAGCCTCCGCGCGGAGGGCTGCCACATATTGAGCGATGGTCGGTCCTTCTTTTTGAATACAGCGGTGGAAATATTGGCACCGGGCGAAGCGAGAAGGTGCGGGCTCGTAGTGTTGCTTCAGTTTTAACAGCAGCTGATCCCACGGCACCGTGTGGGCTGGATCAGGCGAGGAAAGAGCCCGTGCTGTGGCAAACATTTCTGGGCCGCAGTAATTTAAGAATATGCCCCGTTTGCGCTCGAGGGAGAGGCTTGTGAGGTCATGGGCGATGAGGAAACATTCGAAACGTTCCAAAAACGCGTCCCATGCCTCAACCTCTGGCCGGAACAGCAAGAAAAAAGAATTAGTGGCCATTGGAGGCACGATGTAGGGTTCCGTGTCACCCGTCCTTGTCGCCAGTGTTAGATCTTGTAACTGAGGAGACGGAGTCAGTTGTTTACTTCAACACGTTTATTAAGCGTAACAGAACTGACAGGAACCAGAGAACGAAAGCCGTCTGACAGCTATTTATACATGCAGCTGTCAGATGGCGAACCAATAGGATCATGGGATTTTTCCCGCCGGCCGGCAGGCGCACCTGGACCAATCAGAGGGCTTCTCCGAACGACCGCCCTCTGCTGGCCAGGCCCACCAGTACACAACAGCTTCCATTCAAAACCACATAAAAACCACTTTTAATAATAAAAAAATCTTGCTTTTATAAAAAAAAGGTGCATCTTTTCCCCACGGCCTTGATTTTGGAGCACAGGTATAGTCCTCGGCTTACAACCACAATTGTGCCCAAAATTTCTGTGGCTGAGTAAGACATTTGTTAAATATGAGTCTTGCCCCAGTTTACGACTTGTCTTGCCACAGCTGTTAAATGAATCAATTCTTTTTTAAGGTTAAGTTAGCCACATGGTCGTTAAGTGAATCCGGCTTCCCCATTGGCTCTGCTCATCAGACAGTCGCAAAAGGGGATCACAAGGGACCATGTGACCATTATAAATATGACTCAGTGGCCAAGCATCTGAAATTTTGATCATGTAACTAATCACGGAGGTGTCACACCCAAATTGTTCTGACGAGGCTTCCCAAGAGCATGAAACAAACTCCTTGTCCTGACAAAAAACCCTTTTATTAATTGACTGTGAATTCTGCTCCTTCACATCCAGCAAAGTCTTTTGAGGGAGAATTTACAGTCACAGACCTCATCTGGCTTGGAGAGCTGCCAGGCCGAGATCTGCAAAATGTGGCCAGGAGTCTCGGAGAGTCATGGACCAATGAAGCTAAGTATCTCCTGCAAACTCCACTCCCCTTTTGCTCCTCTTTTATTTCCTCTGGGAGGAGCCATTCATCATCCCACCTGTTCCTTTACTCCCGAGTCGATCCCTGTTCTTTAGCTGTTCCCTTCGTGTGGCAACTCTGTGCATGCACACCCTGGGAACAGGCTCCAGCTGTTCTTCTGCCCCACAGATGTCTGACTCCGAAGGCAGCTGATAACTGTCAGATGGCTCTGGCCTACTCTCTGCCTATGACACAGAGCCCTCATCAGAGCCTTCCCCAGACTCCAGGACTGGCCCATGTTCCTCCCCAACCTCCTCACTGTCTGAATCAGCTGCCAGCTCTGCTGGCCACTAGCAAGTCACAACACAAATACACACACACATACACACGCATACACAACACACAAATGTTGCAGCAATGTGAGAAAAAGGTCTGGCTTACAAAACATCTTCAAAATACACTTTCAGTAATATCCACAGTGTGGTGAAGAATGTCGGGACGCCTAGGAAAAAAGAGAAAAGATAATTTGTGAATGCATTCAACTCTGCCCAGGGCTGGCTGCCCACCCGGGGATTCACCAAACAGAACCGAATTTGCATCGGGAGGAGGAGGGGAAGGAGAGAGAGAGAGAAAAGAGAAATCGATATTCTACATTTTGCTTTTACAAATTGCAGCGAAACGTCTCCAGAACTAGCTAGAGCCCAAAATCCAGTTAGTTCATCAAACAGAGATGGCTTTGTACAAAACATGGGTAGACTTCCATTTACAACTGTTCATTTAGTGACTGTTCTAAGTTACAATAGCACTGAAAAAAGGGGACTTGGGATGATTTTTCACACTCACAATGGCTGCAGCATCCTCATAGTCACATGATTAAAATTCAGACGCTTGGCAACTGACTTGTACTTATGACGGTTGTAGTATCCCAAATTCCCCTTTTGCAAAGTCAATGGGGAAGCCAGATTCACTTAACAAACACCTTACTGGTTTAACCAGTGCAGTGATTCACTTACCAACTGGGGCGAGAAGGGTTATAAAATGGGGCAAGGCTCACTTAGCCACTGTCTCGTTTAGCAACAGAAAGATTGGGCTCAATTGTGGTTTTAAGTTGAGGACTAGCTGTATCAAATTTTCATTGAGATTTCTCTAACGGTGGGGTCCTTGGCGCTCTCTGAGTTTGGGGTCTTTTTCCCCCCAGACGTTTCATGACTCCACGAGGGAACACCATCAGTGTCAGAAGGGAGGGAGATTTGCAGTTTTTTTTAATAAACTAATGGCTTGCCGTGTCAGTATTGGTGGGAGTGTTCTTGGGGATCCTAAATTAATTAATTAATTAATTAATTAATTAATTTATTTTTCATTTTTATTTATTTATTTATTATTTATTTATTATTATTTATTTATTTATTTCATTTTCTCTATATTTCTTTCCCTTTTTCTTTCTTTTTCTCTTTCACTTTGCCTTTTTTCTTTTTCTTTTTTCTTTCTCTTTCTCTTTTGTTTTCCTTTTTCTTTCTTTCTCTTTTTTCTGTCTCTGTCTAGTTCTTTCTACTTTCTCCTTTTCTCTCTCTTTCATTCTCTCTTTCTCACTCACTTTCTTTCTCTTTCTCTCTCTCTTTCCTTCCTTTTTTCTTTCTCTATTCTCTTTCTCTTTTCCCCTTACTTTCCCTTTCTTTCTCTCTCTCTCTCTCTCCTTTTTTCCTTCCTTCCTTTTCTCTCTTTCTCTCTCTCTCTTGTTCTTTCTTTCGCTTTTTCCCTTTCTTTCCCTTTATTTCTTTCTCTCTTACTTTCTCTCTTTCTCCCTCTTTTCATCATTCTTTCCTTCCTTCCTTCCTTCCTTCCTTCCTTCCTTCCTTCCTTCCTTCCTTCCTTCCTTCCTTCCTTCCTTCCTTCCTCTATTTCTTATCCCCCCTCCCTCTCTTTCTTTCTTAAACATCTTAACTGCCCATCTCCTTCATACACTTTTAGCTTGTTTGTCTCGGTTGATAATTCTTTCATTAGCGGTATTGTTGATCAGCACAGGAAGCTTGTGTGAGAATCTGCACCCGTTTTCTGCAGGTTCACTTTTTAAAAAAAAGACTAATAGTTTGAGCTAAGCAGAAGCAAATTAAAGTGTGCTTGGAAAAAAAGTGCAAAAGTTTTAAAGACAGGTCTCTGCTCCACAGGGTGATCCAGAAATATGGATTTTATATGCTGAGACTCAACTAGAGAAAGCTATTTTCAACCCTGAGTGAAAATAGCGGTTAGAACCCTTCTGTTGGTTAAACGGCTGAAGGATTTGGGCAAAAGACAGATAATTCTATATACATCACGTTGAGTTTGTTTGTGTCTATCCCGCCTTCATTATTTTTACAAACAACTCAATGTGACAAACATATCCAACACACCTTCCTCCACACATTTCCCCCACAATTACAACCCAGTGGGATGGGACGGCTGAGAGAAAGGAACCGACCCTAAGTTGCTCAGTTGGCTTTTTTTAAAGGTGCGACTAAAACTCCCAGGCTCCTGGTGATTGGCCCAAGGTCCCCCAGTGTCTTTCATGCCTAAGGCAGAACTAGGTCTCCCAGGCTCCTGGTGATTGGCCCAAGGTCCCCCAGTGTCTTTCATGCCTAAGGCAGAACTAGGTCTCCCAGGCTCCTGGTGATTGGCCCAAAGTCCCCCAGCTGTCTTTCATGCCTAAGGCAGAACTAGGTCTCCCAGGCTCCTGGTGATTGGCCCAAAGTCCCCCAGCTGTCTTTCATGCCTAAGGCAGAACTAGGTCTCCCAGGCTCCTGGTGATTGGCCCAAAGTCCCCCAGCTGTCTTTCATGCCTAAGGCAGAACTAGGTCTCCCAGTCTCCTGGTGATTGGACCACAGTCACCCAGCTGTCTTTCATGCCTAAGGCAGAACTAGGTCTCCCAGGCTCCTGGTGATTGGCCCAAAGTCCCCCAGTCGGCTTCCATGCCTAAGGCAGAACTAGGTATCCCAGTCTCCTGGTGATTGGACCAAAGTCACCCAGCTGTCTTTCATGCCTAAGGCAGAACTAGGTCTCCCAGTCTCCTGGCGATTGACCCACAGTCACCCAGCTGTCTTTCATGCCTAAGGCAGAACTAGGTCTCCCAGTCTCCTGGTGATTGGACCGAAGTCACCCAGCTGGATTTCCTGCCCAAGGAAGGATTATAATTCACAGTCCCCCACTTTCAACCTGGTTCCTTATTGGCTCCCTAGACCACGCTGATGATATCCCTTTAGTGTTCGTGGTTTAATCCCATCCCTTAAAACGAAAAAGAAAAAAACTAGGGAAGAAAGTGGGTGATGAATTCAGCTTGACTTACCCCATCCAAAGAGGACCAGCCACCAGTAGTATTTCTTTCCTTGGGGGAAGGAAGACAGGAGCAAGTAGTTGAGGTACAGAGCTTCTACTAAGAGCCACATGAAGTTGGCCATGGTGAAAAAGTTGAGGAACACAACCGACATCTTACATTCGGCCTATGGATGAAGCAAGGAGACAGCTGAAAGGAACTTCTCTTTTTATTTTAAAATATATTTTTATTATTTACATTTAAGTACATCAAACACAGTGTGATGGTCCTGGCATTTCATCCACCATAGAAACCAAAGTGAAAGACAGATAATATATATATATATATACTACTTACACAGTGCTAGTCTTGTATAATACTTTTCACCAACATATTCATTCTAATACATATATAATATCTCATTCCAGGTCTACTTAGCCTAATGTTTTCATGTTTCAACTCCCACCTCGTATTTCCAGCCATTGATAAAATCGGTTCCATATGTCATGTTATTCTGTGTCTCCTTTATTTTTTTAATTCTAACATTAGTCTATTCATTTCTGCGCATGTTAATATCTTCCTTATTATCTCCTTTTCTGAAGGGATATATTTTCACTTTTCCATTGCTGTGCATACACCATTCTCACTGCTGTCAGGATGTGAAGTATTGGGTATATTGACGCTTTGCTATAACCTTCTGTTATAATACCTAATAGAAATAATTATGGGTTGAATTCTATACGTTGCCCAGCCATTTTTTTCTAGCCACGTCTGAATTTGTAACCAAAATATCCTTGCTTTTTCACAGGTCCACCACATGTAGTAATATGTGCCTGGTGATTGTTTACATTGCCAACATTTTGGGGATGTGTTGCTAAACATTTTAGCCAATCTGGCCCGGGGTGTGTGTGAGATGCCACCTGTAGAACATTTTATAAAGATTCTCTTTGTTCGATATGGCAATGTCAATTTCCGATTTCTTTTCCAGTGTTTTTGCCAATTGTCCAAATCAATGTTGTATCCAAAATTTTTGAGGAACCTTCTCATTGGAATGGTTCAGTCAAATCCTATCTCCAAAGGACAAATAGACAAATAGACAAATAGCTGCCAAAAAAGCCAACACAGTTCTAGGCTGCATCAACAGAGGGATAGAATCAAGATCACGTGAAGGGTTAATACCACTTTTTAATGCCTTGGTAAGGCCACACTTGGAATACTGCATTCAGTTCTGGTCGCCACGATGTAAAAAAGATGTGGAGACTCTAGAAAGAGTGCAGAGAAGAGCAACAAAGATGATTAGGGGACTGGAGACTAAAACATATGAAGAACGGTTGCAGGAACTGGGTATGTTTAGCTTAAGAGAAAGAAGGACTAGGGGAGACATGATAGCATTATTCCAATATCTCAGAGGTTGCCACAAAGAAGAGGGAGTCCAACTATTCTCCAAGGCACCTGAGGGTAGAACAAGAAGCAATGGGTGGAAACTAATCAAGGAGAGAAGCAACTTAGAACTGAGGAGAAACTTCTTGACAGTGAGAACAATTAAATCAGTGGAACAGAAGTTGCCTCCAGAAGTTGTGAATGCCCCAACACTGGAAGTCTTTAAGAAGATGTTGGATAGCTATTTGTCTGAAACGGTATAGGGTTTCCTGCCTAGGCAGGGGGTTGGACTAGAAGACCTCCAAGGTCCCTTCCAACTCTACTATTGTATTGTATTGTATTGTATTGTAACATCTTGGCAAAGAAAGCTTGGCAGGAATAGCCAATGCTCCAGAAGATAGGCTCAAGTTCCAGACGGATCTTGACAGGAGACTGAGTCCCCATCTAGCAAAATGAAATCCAGTGGTGAGAAAAATAAGGTTCTAAGATGGGCAAGAAAAACGGAGTGCACAGGGACAGTATAGGTGGTACCTTGCTCAATAGCAGTAACTGTGAGAGGGATCTTGGAGTCCTAATGGACAACCACTTAAAGACGAGCCAGCCATGTGTTGCAACTGCCAAAAAAGCCAACACAATCCTAGTGTCAACTCATAAAGTATTGGCATGTTTATTATAAATTGCCATGGTGAGAAAAAAGGGGGGGGGGAAGCGCATTCTACGCATACCTTCAGCTAGAGTCGGATTTCAGATTACAACAGCAGGCTGGTGAGGGGTGCACCTCATTGGAGAATGTGATTTATGACACAGACTGAGGGGAGGGGAGGAACAGGGGTAAAGTTCAGCCATAATTCAAATGAGGTTAGATCTGACTGCAATGAGGTATTGCTGAAATGGTGTTCCTAATAAATGACTGGATTTCTTTTGAAACTTGGCTCGAGGCTCATGAATTAATTAGGGCATCTTTCGGAAACATGGCAGCTAGGCTGCATTAACAGAGGGATAGAATGAAGCTCACCCGAAGTGTTAATACTATTTATTAATGCCTTGTTAAGGCCACACTTGGAATACTGCACTCAGTTTTGGTCACCACAATATAAAAAAGATGTTGAGTTTCTGGAAAGAGTGGAGAGAAGAGCAACAAAGATGATTAAGGGACTGGAGGCTAAAACATAGGAGGAACAGTTGCAGGAATTAGATATGTCTAGTCCAGTGAAAAGAAGGAGGGGTGGCATTATAGCAATGTTCCAATATCTCAGGGGTTGCCACAAAGAAGAGGGGGTCAATGTACCAGACCTCCAAAACATCAGAATTCAACACAAGAAATAATGGTTGGAAACTTATCAAGGAGAGAACTAATCTAGAATGATGGAAAAATTCACAATTAACCAGTGAAAAGTCTTCCCTCCAGAAGTTCTGAGTGCACCATCACTGGAGGTTTTCAAGAAGGGGTTGGACAGACATTGGTCTGAAATGGCATAGATTCTCCTGCTTAAGCAGGGGGTTGGATTAGATGACCTCCAAGGTCCCTTCCAACTCGGTTATTGTGTATTCTGTTCAATGAATCTAAGTCAGCCGTACCACCCAAATCTTGAAGGATCTACACAAAGTTATTTTCCCCACTGGATTTGGTCAACTTTGGCAAACTCTCCATGCGCAGAAAATGCAGATAACTCTGCATGAAGAGAAGAGAAGACTGCAAAGTAGACAGAAAAGTATGAGTAGAGAGGTACGTGTGACTTGCTTGTAACAGTACTCACTCAACACGTCCATTCTTGGTATATTCAATCAATGTCGTCAAATGGATTCTCCTGACATTTAGTTGAGAGCTTTCTATTGTTAGGACAAAACACTGGAAGTGGGTTTCGTTTCAGAAATAACACCGTTCCCCACCTCCTGAAAATAACTCTTATCTTTATATTGTCTTTGAGGGCCTCTCGAGAGTTTTGAAAGCTTCCCAAGTGGAGATCAATCTTCGTTGTATTTAAGTACAATGACAATAAAGATTATACTTACTTCTCCCAGCTGAGGACCACACGTAGCCTGGACTATACAATAATACAATAGCAGAGTTGGAAGGGACCTTGGAGGTCTTCTAGTCCAACCCCCTGCCTAGGCAGGAAACCCTAAGCCGTTCCAGACAAATAGCTATCCAACATCTTCTTAAAGACTTCCAGTGTTGGGGCATTCACAACTTCTGGAGGCAAGATGTTCCACTGATTAATTGTTCTAACTGTCAGGAAATTACTCCTCAGTTCTAAGTTGCTTCTCTCCTTGATTAGTTTCCACCCATTGCTTCTTGTTTTATTCTCAGGTGCCTTGGAGAATAGCTTGACTCCCTCTTCTTTGTGGCAACCCCTGAGATATTGGAACACTGCTATCATGTCTCCCCTAGTCCTTCTTCCTATTAAACTAGACATCCCCAGTTCCTTCAGCCATTCTTCATATGTTTTAGCCTCCAGTCCCCTAATCCTCTTTGTTGCTCTTCTCTGAACTCTTTCCAGAGTCTCCACATCTTTTCTACATCGTGGCAACCAAAACCGAATGCAGTATTCCAAGTATGGCCTTACCAAGGCATTATAAAGTGGTATTAACATTTCATGTGATCTTGATTCTATCCCTCTATTTATGTAGCCTATAACTGTGTTGGCTTTTTTAGTGCACATGGTTGGCTCATATTAAAATGGTTGTCCACTAGGACTCCAAGATCCCTTTCACAGTTACTACTACTGAGCAAGGTACCACCTACTGTACCTGTGCATTTCGTTTTTCTTGCCTAAATGTAGAACCTTACTCTTTTCACCATTGAATTTCATTTTATTAGATAGTGCCCAATGTTCAAGTTTGTCAAGATCCTTCTGTATCTTAAGCCTATCTTCTGGAGTGTTGGCTATTCCTGCCAGCTTGGTGTCATCTGCAAATTTGATGAGTTCCCCATTTATTCCCTCATCCAAATCATTGATGAAGATGTTGAAGAGTACTGGGCCCAAAACAGAGCCTTGGGGTACTCCATTGCATACCTCCCTCCATGTAGATGCAGTTCCATTGAGGACTACACGTTGAGTGCGGTTGGTCAGCCAGTTACGAATCCATCTGGTGGTGATGCTGTCTAACCCACATTTTTCTACTTTATCTAGTAGTAGGTTATGGTCTACCTTATCAAATGCCTTACTGAAGTCCAAGTAATCTATATCGACGGCATTCCTCTGGTCCACTAATTTTGTCTCTTTGTTAAAGAATGCAATAAGATTAGTCTGGCATGATCTGTTTTTGACAAACCCATGTTGGCTTTTGGCTATTACTATGTTTACTTCTAGGTGTTCGCTAATTCGTTGCTTGATTATCTTTTCCAGAATCTTCCCTGGTATTGAGGTCAGGCTGATAGGTCTATAGTTTCCTGGATCTGTTTTTTTCCCTTTTTTGAAGATGGGAACCACATCAGCTCTTTTCCAGTCCTCTGGTAGTTCCCCGGTGTTCCAGGATCTCTGAAAGATATAGTTCAGTGGTTCTGAGATCTCGTCTGCTTGTTCCTTCAGATCCCTGGGGTGTAATCCATCCAGTCCTGGTGATTTGTACTCGTCTAAGGTAGACAGGTGCTCACTTGCCATTTTCTTCCCTTTTTCAATTTGTGTTCCTAATCTGATTTTTGTGGTGCTGCTTTTGATAGGTTGGACTGTTTTATCCCTTTGTGTAAAGACAGATGCAAAAAATGAGTTAAATAATTCTGCTTTCTCCCTGTTGCTTGTCATCTTCTTGCCACTTTCTCCCAGCAATGGACCAATTGTTTCCTTAATCTTTTTCTTGTTTTTAATATATTGGAAGAAGCTTTTTTGTTATTTTTTACTTTTGTGGGAAACCTTTTTTCATTGTGAGCCTTAACTTTCCTTACTTCATCTTTACAGGCTCGGGCTATTTGCTGATATTCTGCCTTAGTTATGTTCCCCTCTTTCCACTTTTTATACTTAACTTTTTTGTCTTTCGATTTGTCAGAGAGTTCTTTATGCAGCCATGCTGGTTTCTTTTGGGAGCTGTCATTTTTCTTCTTCATTGGTATTGTGCTGGACTGAGCTTTTGTAATCTCATTTTTCAAAATTTCCCAAGCTTCTTGAGTTGTTTTCCCCTTGAGGATTCTCATCCATAGAATTCTTCCCAAGCTCTCTCTAAGTTTATTGAAATTATCTCTCTTAAAGTCCAAGACTCTAGTTTGACTTTGTTCTACTACTTGTGTTTGCATAATGTTGAATTCCAATATTGCATGGTCACTTGCCCCCAGGGTTCCTATGGCTTCAACACCTTCTATCATCTCCTCTCTGTTAGTGAGAATTAAGTCCAATATGGCTGATCCCCTTGTTCCCTTCTCTACTTTTGGGGAAACAAAGCTGTCTGCTAGGTTCGTTAGGAACCTGTTGGATCTTCCACTTGGTGCAGAGTTTGTTTCCCAGTTGATGTCAGGGTAGTTAAAATCCCCCACTACTATTGTGGTGTGCTTCCTACATACCTTAGTTAACTGACTAGCAAAAAGTTCATCTAGTTTCTCTGCTTGGTTGGGTGGCCTGTAATATAGACCTATAGCAATGTCATTTCCCCCCCAACCTTTACTATTGACCCAAATGCATTCAAGATAGTTCTCATCATTGTTGTGCTCTATTTCTGTAGGTATGTAGTTATTTCTTATATATAGTGCAACTCCACCTCCTCTTTTATTTGGTCTATTTCTTTTAAATAATTTAAATCCTTCTAGCTGTATGTTCCATTTGTGTATTTCATCCCACCAAGTTTCTGTAATAGCAAGAATATCGTATCTGCCCTCTTTTACTTGAATTTCTAATTCGCCCTGTTTATTCCTCATACTCTCTGCATTGGTGTATAGACATTTGAGTCCATTTTGATTGACCTTGTGTTTACTGTCTACATAACCTGTGTTATGCCTAACTGCCCCTATTTTCTTGCCATTTGTATGATTCATGCACATGGTATGGCACTCACTATTAAATGCTTGGTTTTGCTTGACAGCAGGAGTGATAATCTTACCCGCACAAACATCTGTGTTACATGCACTTATAACCCTATGAATTTTAGATTGCTGGGGACAGAAATAATCTGTATCAATTAATTCTCTGTCTCCACTGTTCAGTTTAAATGTTTATCAAGAAAATCTGTGAATTTAATGCCAAGTAATTCAGTCCCTTTCTTGGATGGGTGCAAACCATCTCTTTTGTACAGTTTTTCATTGGACCAGCTGCAGGCATCATGACTAATAAAACCAAAGCCTTCCCTTTTACACCACTCCTTTAGCCAAACATTAAACTCTGCTACACGCTGGCCCTTCCCTTTTTGTTCCTTATATACCGGTAAAACCTCTGAAAAGATAAGCCTACAACCTATACTACTAAGTTCATACCCCAAGCTCTGGAAATCATTCTTCACAGAAAGTACATCTTTTTGGGACAGATCATTTGTGCCAAGATGTATAATAGATATCAACTGATCAAGGCGAGAAGCAACCTGGAATTAAGGAGAAAGTTCCTAACAGTGAGAACAATTAACCAGTGGAACTGCTAGCCACCAGAAATTGTGGGTGCTCCTCCATCACTGGAGGTTTTAAAGAAGAGATTGGATAGCCACTTGTCAGAGATTGTATAGGTTTTCGTGCTTGAGCAGGCGGCTGGACTAGAAGACCTCCAAGGTCCTTTCCAGTTCTATTTGTATTCCTATTTGTATTTCTAATTCCATTCTACTCTACTCTGCTCTGCTCTGCTATTCCATGCCATGCCATGCCATACTATATTATATTATCCAAAGCATAATGAAGGCAGAACAAGAAGCAACTATACTCTCTAGTCTACTCTACTCTACCCTACCCGACCATACCATACCATACTTTATTATATTATATTCTCCAAAGCAACTGAAGGCAGGAGAAGAAGCAACGGATGGAAAATAATCAGGGAGAGAAGCAACCTGGAACTAAGGACAAACTTCCTGACAGAACAATTAACCAGTGGGAAAGCTTGCCTCCAGAAGTTCAGGGTACTGGAGGTGTTCAAAAAGAGACTGGTCAACCATTTGACCAAGATGATATAAGATCTCCCACCTTGAGCAGGGGTTCGGATTAGAAAATCTCCAAAGTGCCCTCCAGCCCAAAGATTCTACGTTCTCTGTTCTTTTTATCCCATACCGTGGAGAAGGTGCAGTAATCACTTCCTTCGCCGTCCAGGAGAATTGCGTCTTTGACGAAGATGGCAATACCCTTCAAGATGAAGGTGGAGAAAAGGTGGACATGGATATAGTTCCTGGGGCATCGGAGTCTCCTGCAGGAAGAGAGAAGATTTATTATTAGGTGTCAGGCCTGCAGCCATCTTTTATTTTGGATCTCAGGCCTACCACACTTTCTATTATTCTACTATGCATTTTCTATGGTGGGAAAACGGGAGGATGGATGGTATGGAGTTAGATGATATGCAGCCATAACAAAATCCTTTCTAGAAAGCCAAGGTCATCCTTTGTCTCTGCACCTCTGCACTTGACCGGAATTGGGTGGGTGGAACTGCCAGCGTGGCAGTGGGAGATTGGATCATGGGATGGACTTGTGGGTGTGGCAAGATCTTGAATTTTCAACTGGGTGGGGAAAACCAGAAAGCTTTCAGATTCGGGTTTTCCCAGATGTGCCAACTTGGCTCTCTTCATCAATTGGAACTTTGAGCAATACTTTGCCTCGGACTCTGATTTACTTTAGGATGCTATTTGGAACCCTGACACTAGGCTGACAGGAATCCATAAAGGTCAATCTGACTTATGTCCCTTAAAGCATTACAGGGAGTACTCGACTTACGACCACAATAGTCACAAGCTTCTATTGCTAAGTAAGACAGTTGTTAAGTGAGTTTTAACAACTCCGTGGTACAACCTTTCTTGCCCCAGGTATTAAGTGAATCACTGCAGTTGTTAAATGCAGTGTTTTGCAGTTGTTTTGCCTCCACTCTAATATTTTTTTTCTTGCGCCGGTTGTTAAGTGAATCAACAAAGTTGTTAAGCGAGTGTAGGAAGTTATCACCTAGCCCTCTCCCAGAAAAATGAAATATCCTAGGAAATATTGATAAGGCAGAATATTATATTTTCCTGGATGTGAAAAAGGGAGAAACACATTTTAAACACTAAATTCCTACAGCTTCCTGCCCATCCCCACTTTATCAATGGGCCATTAAGAAGGCCAAGCTAGTCCACTTTACATAATAAAGAGTTCTCCTCTTCAGCTGTGATGGGATTAAGGCAGGATAATAAGCCTTTACTCAACTGACCACATGGCATCTAAACTCAATCAAACCTGGATTCAAAACAGC
>JAKRSK010005034.1:0-13550 GCA_029891615.1 Natrix natrix natrix | reverse complement strand
CAAAATATCCTTGGACCGTGAAAGACTTTCTATGCGATGTTACTAAATTTTCTAAACTGTGATTCTTGCCAAACTTTTCTTTTCTTAGTGAGAAATAATTCTGCAACTGGCTTTTTCAATTACATATTTTCTGATATTCTACCATGCGCAGTTGGAAAAAGTGTGATGTTGATGATGTTACTCTAAAAGTTTAATTTTTTAATCACTGTCTTGTATATTTTATTTATACTGCATTATTTTGTGAACTATCTTTATATCACACTGCCTTAAAACAACATTTAATATTTTAAAACTATCTAACTTAAGCATTATATATCTAACATATATATCTAACAATGTTAGATATATAAGTTAGATATATCTTGTCCTCCTTTGAAAAAAATAGCACATGAAATCACTGTGTTACTGTGTTTCCCTGAAAATAAGACAGGGTCTTGTTTTCTTTTGACCCCTGGAATGAGTGCTTGGCCTTGTTTTGGGGGAGGCCTTATTATTTTTGAGGTACAGGAGGCAGTGAGCATGGTCACCTCATGGCTGCTGCTGTGTTGCAATATTTTTGGGGAGGGCTTATTTTAGCACATATGCTCAAAAGCTCGATTGGGCTTATTATCGGGGAGGTCTTATTTTCGGGGAAACAGGGTAGTAACTTACTGTTTGGGAAGCTGTCCACTGTGTTTTAGAAATAAGGCTTCATTGTTTAAAATGCTCATGAAAACTTCAGCATTACATTCTAAAATCTTTGAGCACTTAAACATGGGACTTCCTTCCTGCCGCTGGAGGCCACCATCCAGTGAGTCTTCTGCAAAGAGTTCAAGGATAGGATAATATGGACCTTGCCAGGAGAGAAATATCAGTCAGGTTATCAGGAAGTGATGCTCAAGTTGGTGTACAAAACTGTCTATGTAAATTGGGCAACAGTTTGGTTCAAATTGAAAGAGGAGAAGAATCCTGGCTCAGCAAATGAATGTTGAAATAGATTATGGAAAAACAATGAGGAAAAATAAAGTCCTGAAGAACAGATATGGAGTTAAATGAGTTCTGACTTGGGACTGTGTAGTACAGACACTGTTCATGATAATTTCAATCTTATGAGGACATCACTATCAGATGCCAAACTGAAAGGCACCAATAGATAGCAAAGCACAATTGTACAATAAGCATTGGCCTCATTACTCTCTCCCAAAGGGTACATTCTTAGGGCAAACTAGTCTTGCCCTAAGCCAACTACTGTTTGTTAAAAGGGCTTCCTCTTTAGCAAATATGTTTAAAGTTAAATAAATATTGAAAACGGACTGAGTTATTATTACCAGTACTTTCCCATGCAGCAGGGGATTCCAGAAGATACCTTTCAGATCTCTTGACTGTCAAATTCTTAATCTAGACACAGATCTGTCCAGGGCAGTTAGACATCACTGTTTCCGAACATAAACCTAGAGCAATGGTTCTTAATCTTTTCTTCACCACGAATACCCTTATTGTGGCCATGGAGCACGATCACGGACCTCCAAGACTTAACTCAAGATTTAAGGACCACAAGTTGAGAATCCCTGATCTGGAGCATTCCTTCAATCAATATAACATTTGTTAGAGCTTGGAAGGACACTGTGAGATCCTTAAATGATAGATAAGTGACTTTCTAAGAAATATATGAGGATTGATAGACTTCACATTCATTGTATGAAATTATTTTAATTACTTCGTAATAGATGCAACAAACCTCAAACAGAACCCACTTGCAGTTCAATTTTTTCTGCATTTACAGAAATACAGATCTCACTAATCAGCGAATAAAGCACAGGGACAAACATTCAGTCACCACAGAGCTCAAAGGTCAGTTGACTAGAATTCAGAAAGGAATGAAACATAAGACAGAATGAATGCAGGAATGGATGTGAATCACTTCTTTCACTGCACATGCAGCTGGAAGGACCACTTAATTCTAGAAAGATTACATATGAGTCAGGCAAAATTATGTTTAATTATGATTATGCATATAAAAAAGGGGGAACTCCCATGTTGCATCTGTCTTCTCCAACGTTTTGGATGTGGCTTTGGGGGTCTCTGTAAAAATTTATTTTTAAGATAGCAGATAGAGAAATTATAAAATCCCACTAGAATTTAACAAAAATAATTTAAACCTAAATTAAATCACTTTTTGTACTGTTCCCACATCACATTACCCTATTCTCTCTCACTTTTGGGGGGAATGCAAGTCTTAGCATATTGACCGTGGCTCCTGTCTTCCCCCAACAAATTTGGAACCCCTGATAAGATTGTAGGATTAGTTCACAGAGGGATAAAGGGGGTATATAAAGATATCTAGGTAGGTCACTTAGAATGTTTTGATTGCAGTGACATAGAAATAGGTTTAATAAATAGATAAATAACCAGCTGTGAGATTTTGTGCTATCAATCAAAAGACCTGCCACTGTGCTGATTCTCAATAGGAACCAAACTAAAAAAAAAGTAAACCCTCTCCATCATGATGTACTTGGAGAATGTATTCATTTTTGGATGGGAAATAGTTCCATTCAGTGGTGTATGCAGGGGAAGTCCAAAAAAACAGGATAGCATCCATAATTGTGTAATTGAAGCCCCATCCTTTTTACATGTGTCGTCATGTTATTCATAAAAAAGGACAGGGCTTTGATCATGTGGTTGAGGCCACTATTTTGATTTTCTGGACTCCCCCTTGCTGCAGTCCTCCCTGTTTGAATTTTTGTAACCCCGTCCTTTTCTTCCTCAATAAATCTTGCTAGAGAGATTGTAAGATTGTTTTGCTGGAAAAAGGTTTATGTTCAGTTAAACAGATGCTGTTTAACCTGGCAGAGACAATGAGACAGATAAACAGGGCAATGAAAGAAACAAGTTCCAGATTATGAATATATATTTGCAGGATTTTTTTTCTAAACTGCAGGTAAACAGTATTTCAACAGCAGGTGTAACACTGCAGCGGCTTCAGCGTTGACACAGTTGCAGAATGCATTAATCTACTAGTGAAGACTTTGTACATCTCTTTAGTTAGAACTGAGAGTTACTCCAGTCTACATAAATCCACCTACAGTGGGGCAAAAAAGTATTTAGTCAGCCACCAATTGTGCAAGTTCTCCCACTTAAAAAGATGAGAGAGGCCTGTAATTGGCATCATAGGTAGACCTCAACTGTGAGAGACAAAATGTAAAAAAAAAAGACCAAACAATCACATTGGCTGATTTGGAAATAATTTATTTGCAAATTATGCTGGAAAATAGGGGTAGGAGGAGCTTCCGGAGCTATGGCGGCTTGCCCTTGAGCTCCGCAGGCGTGCGGGGCTTGCCTGCGTGAATGGGGGTGCTGCTGGGTCCCCTGCATCAGCTGGAGGGACCGGGTCCAGGAGAGGGCCACCCTGGCTTTCCATTACGACCCCAATGGGTCCCCAGGGTGGCCTGGCGACTGAAAATCCGGCCGAAAATGCGAGGGTGAGAGAGCCGGTGAGCAGGAAAGAGAGCCAGCGCCGGCCGCTGCTACGGTTGTCTCCGTCGCCTCAGCCTCCGCCTCCACTGTAGTGATGCCGGGCATGGATGGCGTGGGGCGGCGCGGGCGGCGCGGGACGGCGCGGGACGGCGGGGCAAAGCCGGGCGAAAACGGCTGGCGTATGTGTGGCTTGTGGTGTGCGTTTGAACGTGCGGAGCGGCTGGGCGTAGCAGGAGCGATGCAAGCCATACTCAATGCTGGTTGGGCCAGGAGAGGCCGTGGAGCCGGGCGCTGGGAGTCCTGGAGGCCTGAGGTTGGACTGGAGGTTGGTGAAATGGCCCTGGGGCTGGAGCAGCGCGACTCGGCGTTTTGTGGTGTTGAACATAGTGGGACATACAGGGAGAGGCAACGGCTGCTGCTGGAGCGAAGGAGAGGGGAGGAGCGATGGTAGCAGCCTTTACCCTATTTTCATCATTGCCTATTAGCCCTGTTACTATCCCTGGTTTACCATCTATTTACCATCTATCGACCATCTGCTTGTATCGTCTCCCTACTGTTTTTCTACTGCCCACCCATCCTTTGACCATCTTTTGACCATCCTGTGACCATCTATAGACCAGCTACAGACTGATGGACTGGTCTGCTACACCCATAATCCCCACCTAGGACTTATGGCCTTTTACCATCAGTATCCAGGCCCTGGCTCCCTATATCCCTCTGCATTTCCCTTTCCTCCTGGACTCAATGCTGTATGCAGCACTTATTTTATTTTAACATCTTTGTAAAGTAATTTTAATACCTGTAGCACCCTCAATTCGATCTGAGGCCCTGCTGAACCATGGTTTATTTTTACTCTAGGGTAGACCTGATTTTATTGCGGGAGTCCCCCTCTCGCAAATATGGCCCTCTGCCCTTTCAAGGGCCCACCTGGATGATGGATGTATTAATCCAGAGAGGTGGAAGAAGAGGAGGCTCCGGGGGTTTTTGTGTAAATGTTTTTTAAATGTTTTAATGGGATCCAGGGCGGGGGGTGGGTCTAGCCAGACCAGGAATAGGAGTAGAGCCAGACGAACAGGTGGGGCTGAGGAGGAAGGGAGCGGAGCGGGGGAGGGGAGTCAGTATAACGTTCCTTTAGAGGGTTCCTATATTCCAACGGTCGCAGGAAGGGGTAGATGCGAGGACAGAAGAAGATCCTGCAGTCGGTTGGGAGACCGGGGGCGTTGGTTACGCCCGGTCGTTTGTACCAACCCCCGCATCCTAGGTGGTCAGGGTTTACAGAGCCGTGGCATGAGACTGATGTTATGTAACGCAAGGTCCGTTGTTAATAAGGCCCCCCTCATCCATGATCTGGTTTCTGAGGGGGAGCCGGACCTTGCAGGGATCACGGAAACCTGGTTGGGCCACGAGGGGGGTGTGCCCCTCGTGGAAATGTGCCCACCAGGATACCGTGTATTCCATCAGCCTCGTGCCCGGGGTAGGGGTGGTGGGGTAGCGGTCATTATACGGGAAGCCTTGACACCGAGAGAATTCATCGTACCTCAGATATCCGGATGTGAGACTCTAGGTGTGAGATGGGGCCTAGGGAGTCAGTTGGGCCTGCTGATTGCATACTTGGCTCCTCGCTATGCTTCAGCGGCCCTGCCTGAGCTTCTCGAGGTGATTGCGGAGGTGGCAGTTGAGACCCCTAGACTATTAGTCATGGGGGACTTCAACTTGCCATCGACGGGTGAATCATCTGAGGTCGCTCAGGAGTTCATGGCTTCCATGACAGCCTTGGACCTGACCCAAATAATTCAGGGCCCCACACACGAAGGAGGACACATGCTGGACCTTGTTTTTATCTCTGGTCGATGGAAGAGCGATCTGGGAATAGGGGATCAGGTGATCACTCCCCTGTCATGGTCAGATCACTCGCTTCTCCGGCTGGACTTCCCTGACGCCACCCCCCATCGCGGGGAGGCGGAACCAGAGGATCTTAGATGGTTCCGCCCCAGGCGACTGATGGAACCAGACAGGTTCCAGACGGAGCTTGGGCCACCTCCTGTTGCCCTGACCCGCTCCCGGACAGAGGACCTGGCGGCTGCATGGAACAGTGCGGCGGCCGGGGCCTTGGACCGGGTAGCGCCCTTGCGGCCTCTCCGGTGGCAGCGAACCACCCTGGCCCCTTGGTTTTCCGAGGAGCTGAGGGTGATGAAGCGCCACAAGAGACGCCTAGAGAGCAGATGGAGATCCTCTCGGGCCGAATCTGACCGAACACAGGTAAGAGCCCATTTACGGACCTACCTTGTGGCACTAAGGGTGGCTAAACGTCGATATTATGCCACCCTTATTGCGTCTGCAGAAAACCGCCCTGCCGCCCTGTTTCGGGTGACCCGCTCCCTCCTATCACAGAGGCCGCGGGAAGCCCCTTTACAGGGGAGGGCAGAGGAATTTGGGGAATATCTGCAGGACAAAATCGCTCAGATCCGGAGCGAATGGGTCCCCTTCAGTGATCGTGAGGAGACACCGGAGGCGAGTCTTGAGGTACCTATCTGGGAGGAGTTTGACTCTGTTGCCGCCGAGGATATGGACAGGCTACGCGGGCGACTGCGGGCCACCACATGTTTATTGGACCCGTGTCCCTCCTGGCTTGTACTGGCAACCTGGGAGGTTACACGTGACTGGCTCCTGGGTCTGGTGAACGCCTCGCTGGAGGAGGGGTTCCTGCCAGCCTCCTTGAAGGAGGCGGTGGTGAGGCCCCTACTTAAGAGGCCTTCCCTAGACCCAGTTGAGTTAGCCAATTATCGTCCTGTCTCCAACCTTCCCTTTTTAGCGAAGGTTGTTGAGAGTGTGGTGGCGCAGCAGTTCCCTCGACACCTGGAGGAAATTACTTATCTAGATCCGCGCCAGTCCGGTTTCCGGCCGGGCCACAGCACAGAGACGGCTTTGGTCGCGTTGGTGGATGATCTCTGGAGGGCGAAAGATGGGGGTTGTTCCTCCATCTTAGTCCTGTTAGACCTCTCAGCGGCTTTCGATACCATCGACCATGGTATCCTGTTGCATCGGCTAGAGGGGATGGGGGTGAGGGGCACCGTTTTGCGGTGGTTCTCCTCCTTCCTCTCCGGTCGGACGCAATGTGTGTTGGCGGGAGAGCAGAGATCGACCCTGAGGCCGCTCACGTGTGGAGTGCCACAGGGGTCGGTCCTCTCCCCTCTCCTGTTCAACACATACATGAAACCGCTGGGTGAGATCATTCGAGGATTCGGGGTTGAGTGCCATCTGTATGCAGATGACACTCAGTTATACATTTCTACCCCGAACCACCCCAACGAAGCCGTCGAGGTGATGTCCCGGTGTCTGGAAGCCGTGCGGGTCTGGATGGGCGACAACAGACTCAGACTCAACCCTTCCAAGACGGAGTGGCTGTGGCTACCGGCGCCCCGCTTTAGCCAATGTGTTCCATCTCTGGCCATTGGGGGGGTACAACTGCCCCCGGTGGATAGGGTACGCAATTTGGGCGTCCTCCTAGATTCCCGGCTGTCGCTAGATGATCATGTGACGGCCGTGGCTAGGGGGGCGTTCCATCAGGTTCGCCTGATGCGCCAATTGCGTCCCTTACTGGAGCGGGACGCCCTTTGCACAGTCACTCATGCCCTAGTGACTTCTCGCCTTGATTACTGTAACGCTCTCTACATGGGGCTCCCCTTGAGATGCACCCGAAGGCTCCAGCTGGTCCAGAATGCAGCCGCGCGGGTTATTATGGGGAGTACTAAGTACTCCCATGTAACACCTCTCCTGCGCGAGCTGCACTGGCTACCTGTGGCCTTTCGGGTGCGTTTCAAGGTGTTGATTGTCATCTTCAAAGCGCTCCATGGCTCGGGACCTAGTTATTTGCGGGATCGCATTCTACCCCATACATCCCTGCGACCAATCCGCTCTCACAGAGAGGGCCTCCTCCGGGTACCATCCGCTAAACAGTGCGGGCGGGCGGTGCCTAGGAGTAGGGCCTTCTCTGTGATGGGCCCAACCCTCTGGAACGACCTCCCCCCCGATATTAGAACCACCTCTGATCTCCGCTCCTTCCGCAAGAAACTCAAGACCCACCTGTTTCGAGTAGCAGGTCTGGCTTAATTACAACTATAATCGTAACTGTATTTAACATCTATTCAAACCTTCCTGGATGGCTTTTTAAATTTTTAAATTTTATATTGGGGTTTTAATGGGTTTTAAAATTGTTCTTAATATTTAATTGGTTTTGGGATTTTATAACAGACCGTGTGTGTGAGTTGTGAGTTGTTTATGTTGCATGTCTTATGTCTTATGTCATTTTATTGTTTTGATTACGAATGGTCTGTACACCGCCCCGAGTCCCTATGGGGAGAGGGGGCGGTCTATAAATTAAATAAACAAACAATAAACAAATAAACAAAATAAGTATTTGGTCACCTACAAACAAGCAAGATTTCTGGCTCTCACAGACCTGTACCTTCTTCTTTAGGAGGCTCCTCTGTCCTGCACTCATTACCTGTATCAATGGCACCCGTTCGAACTTGTCATCAGTATAAAAGACACCTGTCCACAACCTCAAACAGTCACACTCCAAACTCCACTATGGTGAAGACCAAAGAGCTCTCAAAGGACACCAGAAACAAAATTGTAGACCTGCACCAGGCTGGGAAGACTGAACCTGCAATAGGCAAGCAGCTTGGTGTGAACAAATCAATTGTGGGAGCAATAATTAGATAATGGAAGACATACAAGACCACTGATAATCTCCCTCGATCTGGGGCTCCACGCAAGATCTCACCCTGTGGGCTCAAAATGATCCCAAGAACGGTGAGCAAAAATCCCAGGATCACACGGGGGGACCTAGTGAATGACCTGCAGAGAGCTGGGACCAACGTAACAAAGGCTACCATCAGTAACACACTACGCCGCCAGGGACTCAGATCCTGCAGTGCCAGACGTGTCCCCCTGCTTAAGTCAGTCCATGTCCGGGCCCATCTGAAGTTTGCTAGAGAGCATTTGAATGATCCAGAAGAGGATTGGGAGAATGTCATATGGTCAGATGAAACCAAAATAGAACTGTTTGGTAGAAACACAACTCGTCGTGTTTGGAGGAGAGAGAATGCTGAGTTGCATCCAAAGAACACCATACCTACTGTGAAGCACGGGGGTGGCAACATCATGCTTTGGGGCTGTTTTTCTGCAAAGGGACTAGGACGACTGATCCGTGTACAGGACAGAATGAATGGGGCCATGTATTGTGAGATTTTGAGTGCAAACCTCCTTCCATCAGCAAGGGCATTGAAGATGAAACGTGGCTGGGTCTTTTAACATGACAATGATTCCAAACATACTGCCCGGGCAATGAAGGAGTGGCTTCGTAAGAAGGTCCTGGAGTGGCCTAGCCAGTCTCCAGATCTCAACCCCATAGAAACCTTTGGAGGGAGTTGAAAGTCCATGTTGCCCAGCAACAGCCCCAAAACATCACTGCTTTAGAGGAGATCTGCATGGAGGAATGGGCCAACATACCAGCAACAGTGTGTGCCAACCTTGTGAAGACTTACAGAAAACGTTTGACCTCTGTCATTGCCAACAAAGGATATATAATGAAATATTGAGATGAACTTTTGATACTGACCAAATACTTATTTTCCAGCATAATTTGCAAATAAATTATTTCCAAATCAGCCAATGTGATTGTTTGGTCTTTTTTTTTACATTTTGTCTCTCACAGTTGAGGTCTACCTATGATGCCAATTACAGGCCTCTCTCATCTTTTTAAGTGGGAGAACTTGCACAATTGGTGGTTGACTAAATACTTTTTTGCCCCACTGTACTTTTACTGAATTATTTAAAGTATTGTTTTAATAATTCCACCAAATGTATCTTGTTTTTTTATTACCTCGGGTGCCTTTGTGCCTTTGATTTTGCAAACATTTCCATTCTTAACCTTCTTGATAATCCCATTCCAGGCTGACAGAAAGAACCTATCCTCACATTCTAGAAATATAGGCCAATTGAAATGTTGGATAAAACATCCACAAAATATACTGTGATTCTAAAAATATGATAACACAATTTTTAGAATATTTAAAATTGGACTGAGCTATGCCACCAACCCTCAAGCCTGAGATAGATTTAGCTAAGAACTTCCCAGTGGCTAAGTATTTCGAGTTGTAAAAAATGGCAACTTGACAAAAATGCACTAATACTTTCAAACTAACATGTCATTAACAAGGGGAAGAAAAAGAATTTTGATTGCAATTAACAAAAATCTATTAGGTTAGTTCAAAATGCATTGCTTTTACTTCTGCGTGGTAGCTTCAGCACCAGAGATTGATTAGGCTGGCACAATTTGAGACTGTGCAGGCTATTGATCTCCATGAAAATATATTGGTGAAGACAAAAGTGGAACTGATTAGGCAATAACAGTCTCCTCATTGTGTATTTAGAAAAAAATGCTAAACAAAGAGAGACTTCCGGTGAGTAAATGACAAACTGAGGTCCTGAAGACAGTGGGAGACATTATGGCCAAAACTGGCTGTTGGACTGCCAAATTTCTCTAGAGAAAGGAGAAACCTTGAAGTTGCCCATACATATGCTGAACATTTCACATTTCTTTTACTTGTAAACAGCTGGGAATTGCAGAATTCCAATGAATATATACCCACCAATGTAGCCTTTTGTGGACTCAAGGTTTAACTAAACCTCACTTCTTTTATTTTTTATTTTTTTTAATATTTTTTTTTATTTTCAAAACAAACACAACACATCCTTCTTTACATACTGTAGAAAGTGTATCAGTTGGTTACAAAAAGGCTTTCGTGCATCTCTTTCACAGTCAACAAACATAATTCATATTAACTCAAGTATTTTAACTCAGATATTTATACATGTTACCATCATCATACCTCCATTTTCATTTGACTATAATTGTTTAAACATCCTTCATCATAAAATATACCAAGATTTAATAAATAACCAATACTGGCATTTCATTTACTATTTCTAAAATCCTCCAATAACACTGAATCCTTATATCCTATTCTAGCTAAACATCCATAATATTTAATAACAAAGTTTTCTAATCCTCCTTTCCAAATCACTGTTTACAATTTACATCCAGTTTCCTTATGCTGTACCCATACCTGTATATACGTTGTTATCATTATCCCTCCTTTGTTTAACTATATCCTGCATCATAACATTTCCCCCCTAATAATCAAGACTTAACTGTATCTAACTTAGTTCTTTTTTATTAACCTTTATATATAATCCAAAAGGATTTCTAATCTTCCATTCATGGGTACCATTCAATATTCATATTCAATTATTACTTATCATAACACTACACATTGTATACATTATTATCATTATCAATTATTTATTTAACTATATCTATTGTCACTAAATTTCACTAAGTTTTACTAGTTTTAAATTATACTCTTTCATCTATCAACCTATATCTTTCCAGTAGCAAAACAATCTCATATCTTCTGCCATTTGTGGTGTCAGTCCTCTAATCATCTCCTTAATCAACTTTGTATGGATTCCTCTTAGCAACTCCTTGCTTATAAAATCTCTCATGTAATTTTGATGTAACTTCTTCTGTTTCCTTAATCAGCTTATCTTTGATTGTTGGTAGTGTTATCAATGATATTGCTAATAAAATTTCTCTCTTTAAATCCATAAATTCTTTTGTTTTTTCTTCTTCTGTATCTTGCCATCTGGGGTAGATTTCCCCTCCATTTAATTCCTCTTTCAGTATTCCACTCTTTCCATTTTCAGAGACAAACCAATCACCGTAAATATCAGCAATTTTAATTTCCTTATGTTCATTTTCCTCTTTGATTTTTAGGATTTTAACCACCACCTTTTCCATTTGATAAACATCTCCAACTTCTTCATCATATTTTACTGTTAGATACTCTAAGTCTTCCAACTTCTCCTCTATCCTCTCATATGTGTTTGATAATTTCTGTATTTCTGAGAATATCTTTTGCAGACTTAAAATTCTTTCTGCTGTTGAAATTGTGCCATTATCTCCAGCTAACAAACACTGCTGCTCTAGCTTGGAAGCTTTTAACAAGATTAAGCATAGATTCACAATAACGTTTTATTTTCACCTTTCTCTGGTTAAAGATATACTTCAAAGGGACATCTGTATGCTTTTCTTCTTATCACTCTCTATAAACAAGCAGTGAGACCTTGAAGTGCCAAGCCAGGATAATCAGTGAGAAAAGTAAGAGTGTTTCATTTCCAATACACAAAGCACCAGCCTCCGAGTAGCAGTGTTATTGTTGCAATCTTCTTTGTTTCTTTTTGTATCTTTTTTGCATTTCAAGTTTTAAAAAAAATTCCGATTCTTGAATGAGTTAGAAGAACACCACAGTAATGAAAGAGGAGAATTTTAGTCCATAGGTTACAAAGAATAATAAAAGAAAAAAAAATAGAAGAAGAAAACTTAATCCATTCATTTTAAAAGGCTTGCATAAATTCCATCCATGAAGATAGCATTTAAAAAGTAAGATAACCCACTGTCCAAAACCATTCCAAATTTAATTCCGCCGCTTATTTCTTCTGTTCTCAAATTTAAATTAGTTTTAAGTTTTTTATAGGCAGTCTCTTTTAAACCGGTAAAAATTCCTCACCAGCTGGAAACACTTTATCTTTCTGTATCCTTCTGTTTTGGAGCTGCCCCGACTTCATCAGCCTAATGGCTGGATTTTTTGTCGCCGGCTTGAAGAACTTTTCTTGGATCGATCAGGGATTTTGCGATGTCCTTGAGATCAGCAAAACGTATTCTTCCTGTTCGCCATCTCTGTGGGACGATTTAGGTCCGTTTGGACCACCCAGCAGCAAAAGTATCGACGATGATCTCAGAGCATTGAGATTGCACGTCGTCTCGTCGTGACATTGGCTCCTCCTCTCACCAAACCTCACTTCTTAATCACAATTTTCCCTACTACTTTTTAAAGATTTTCTTTAACCCTTTAAAAACAGTTTAAAGACTTTCAAAAAAAAAAATCGAATATGCAGCAAAAGGGTGATAACAGGGCTGATTTTAAGAG
Source organism: Natrix natrix natrix (assembly GCA_029891615.1). NCBI lineage: Eukaryota > Metazoa > Chordata > Lepidosauria > Squamata > Natricidae > Natrix > Natrix natrix. The sequence goes on along the minus strand of JAKRSK010005034.1, from coordinate 1,041 downwards.
AGTTTTTAATTGATAAGATTTTGAAGGCTGACAGATAAGTAAATAAATATATCAATGGGTCTGTTCAGAGAGATCAATGAATATTAAATTAATTTAATGACTATTAATAGTAATTAAACCATGTTTGAAAGAGAAGTAGAAGGCCATGTATATTAAAATTGAACAGCCCTCTCTCAACAGAGTGGGAGGGAAATATTTCCTGTTTACAACACAGTCCTTTCAGCAGTACCAAGAAGGTTCCACACCCATTTGAACTCTGATTCAGATAGGATAGGATAGAATAGAATAGAATAGAATAGAATAGAATAGAATAGAATAGAATAACAGAGTTGGAAGGGAACTTGGAAGTCTTCTAGTGCAGGGGTAGTCAACCTTTTTATGTTAGTAGTAACATTTTCTAACCGCCCACTGGTTCCACAGTAATGGTGATTTATAAAGTAGGGAAGTCAATTAAATTAAAAAAAGGAAAGTGCTTCAGTATTGGACAAAACGCCCACCATGAAAGCTGGAACGCCCACTAGTGGGCAGTAGGGACCAGATTGACTACCACTGTTCTAGTGCAACCCCCTGCTTAGGCAGGAAACCCTATACCCCTTCAGGCAAATGGTTATCTAATCTCCTCTTAAAAACTTGCAGTGTTGGAAAAGTCACAATTTCTGGGGGCAAGTTGTTCCACTGATTAATTGTTCTAACTGTCAGGAAATTTCTCAGATGACTCTGAGGGCACAGATAAACCTCCAAGGAGTTATCATGAACTCTCAGAAAGCTAACAACTGACTTTCAGTGCTAACAACCAGAAGATTATTAAGGAATACAAATCCTTCCATTCCTCATCATTCAGTCAGAACTGAAAAGGTTTCTTGGATGAGAAGTGAAACATCTTCAAGGGAAAAACAAAAGAAGTCCAGTTGCCTTTTGAAAAGCACCTTTGGGACAACCAGGACCTGGATGACTGACAATCTTCATAAACACTGTCAGGGGAAAAAACACCCTGTTGGAGATCGATGGACCGTGGCTGATTCCCTTCCGCATATCTTTTGA